>JADRCD010078240.1:555-26587 GCA_019843815.1 Montemys delectorum | reverse complement strand
AGAGAGAGAGAGAGAGAGAGAGAGAGAGAGAGAGAGAGAAAGTTTTTATTTTATTTCTAGAGAGTGATTAAATAAATTATCTAATTGTATCCTCGGGTTTTTCCACTCATGCTCCAGTTCCTCAATAATGACCAGGAGGCTTATTTATTTAATAATATATGCCTAGGCCTCAAGCTAGACTTGTTCCTCAACTCGGTCATAACCCAACTAACCCGTTTATTCTATTCTATGTCTGCCATGGCTAGTTTACTCTCCTCGCCTTCACATGTCTGACATCCTCTGGGTCTGGATGGCAAATCACTTAGTGGCTGAATCTATCCCAGAGCTCCTCTCTCTTTGTTGGATGTCCCGCCTTCTAATCCTCCCTCAGCGTAGTAGCCATCAGGTTTTTATTAACAGGTGATACTTCCACACAGTACACAAGACATCATCCATACATTTCGTGATTATTACCAAAAGCCATTGGTTAAGAGTCACAAACTTGACTCTCATGTCTGTAATTTCTGTTTGAGTCTTGCCAGTATGTCCATGACCATTTACCAGAAAAATCCAGAGCTCATTATAACTAGAGAAATGAGGGGCCATGCTATATCCTAGGTACTGTCCTTAATGTGGTATTCTTTCTAGTCTGAGATTTCCCCCATGCCTTGGCTAGTAAGACTTTATCCTAAGCTTGGCGTTGTTTTAAGGTGACAGAACTTATAGGTGACAGGGCATCTGGGCAAATTTTGAATCTTTGGGGTTATGTTTTTAAAGAGGATTTGAGACATTGTCTTATCTTTCCTTTTATATTATTATTATTCCTGGATTCTGCAATGTGAGTAGTTCCCTCAATTGTATTCTTTTAGTCTGATGTGCTGCCAGGCCGCAGGCCCAGTACTACAAGGTCCATTGAGTATGAGATGTAACCTTCAAAACTCTGACCTAAAATGAACTTTTTACCTTAGTAATTTTATTTATCCCTGGCATTGGTTACAATAAACCATCATAGTCTAGAAATGTTCATGTTATGAAGTTCCAGTGAAAATTGTGAAATATTGGGTCTTGAAGCCATCAAAAACATAGAAACACATGTAAATAAAAAGTAAAAGTGTGATCTTGAAAAAAGTTTATGGCCTTGAGATGAGTCTAGCTAGCACACAGTGTAGGTCCCTGTGACTTGAACCTTCCTCTCCTCATGATGTTGCTCATCTCCACAGCTGGCAGCTTACTATTCGCCTATTCTTTCTTGACATCTTTTTTATTTTGTGACTGATATTATGTTCTTCCCTTTGCCAAATGAACCCTGAGGGATGTTTTTATGTCTAAAAAAAAACCCAACCATACACAGCCCATTTATAACACCTAGTTCTTGTTAAATGAGTCCAAGGATTTATTGGGGTAGATTTTGATAATGGAAAGAGAATGTCTTTTTCTTTGGAAATAGAAAGTCTGTCTCTTTTCAATACTAGCACAGGAGATGCTGTGTCATCAATATTTTTATCTCTAGGATCGTCACCACTTGGAAGAGTTATTACAAACCTCTTGCTTTTATTTATTTATTGTGTGGACAGTTAGCCAGTTCCTTATTATCAATATGACATAATAGAATTCATTAAAAGAAAATGCCTCTGTTCTGCTGTTGCCTCTTCAGAATATTAACAATGCCTTAAACACTGAAATCTGGTGTTTTTCCATGTTAGGTGGAAAAAGTTGATGAGGGAACTAGCCACAGACTGAGCACAGAGACGTTCTGGTTTGCTTGATGACTTCTTGTAGCGATTTCTTTAGTTCCGTTCAAGCTAAGATTATTAGGGGCTTAATGAAAAGAGCATATTGCCTTTTTATTTAAAGAGCCATTTAATGAATACTCCAATATCATTCCTGCCTGGGGCTGGGGGAGTATAATTGATGAGATTTCATAGGGCCACAAATTGTTAGTTGTATAAATGTTTGGCCAAGATCTGAATATCTGTGTTTTTTTAATATGCTCTTTTGCATTCCACAAACACTTGGTTTCTAAGTATACATATATCTATGTATATATAAGCACACACAGATATATACATACATATATGAAGAACAAACAGATTTAGTTGAATTCATTGAGGGCTGTTTGTAATGCAGAGGTTTCTCTTACTGTTCAGTGTGATCCCCAGAAGTAAGGTGAGAACTGAGTCCTTAACTCTCTAGGCTTAACTGTGTCATGCAAGGCATTGGAGAGAAGCAGAAGGACTTTATGCATGGCAGCATCCTGAGGCTTCCCTGGAACTGTGATCACATTAGAGGAAAGAGCATGCAAAGTAAGGGTCTTGAGCCAGTAGCTCTGTTTGTAGTACAATGCACCCCAGAGACCAGACCTCGGAAATCCAGCTCTGCCTGAAATCCTTATATCATGTTTATGAATGCTCTGCCTTTTGCCACCCTGGCCACCTTTTGTTCTTGGCCTTTATTTTGATTTGAGCTATCTTCTTTTTCCTGGAGTGTGGAAAGTGAAGACACAAAGTCTGATACTCATGAAACCACTTTATGGAAGACATATCTGCAAGATGGCCGACACCAGATCCTCACCTCTTTTGCTATTATGCTGCATAAATACCCACAGGTAGTGTCTCTTTTGGCTCCTTGAACAGACTTTCTTGCTCATTGACTTGGACCAGTCTCAGAAATGACAATCTGAGTCCTTTCCCTCTTGGTAGGCACTTTGACTCCTTGAGACTGCTGTGACCAAAGTCACATCAAAGAGGTTGTATGAAAAGAGATGAAACTGTACCTATTTCTACCTGATTTTTCCAACCATCAATGTGGAATATCAGACTTACAAAACACCATTTCAGCATCCCAAGTCCATGATACTACACAGCAGAGGAAGTGTATAGCTCATGCTATCTTAGCTCAGAGTCCAGACTATGATCAGAAGAGTCAATTACTTTGGAGTGGTTTTTACCATATAGTAACAAAGAAGTGAAAGAGCCTGATATGTCTGATAGCATTGATAAAATTAAGCTCTCAAGGGTACTGCCCATTGGGATAAGACATGAATATCATTTGGAATGAATAGAAAACCAGTAATACTGGAAGGGAGTCACCTGCTGCCTGATGATGTTTAAGACAGCCTGAGTATCCACATGCCTAGCAGTAGATGGCAATGATATCATTAGAATTTCTTGTCTCATACTGTTGTGTCAGTGCATTTAAAATATATATATATATATTCGTTTTCTCTCATTTTACTCTACAGATCCTTTGCATATTATGGCTTCTAGTTTAATGTTCTTATGGGACTCTTGTGTGTGAAAATGTGTCTTTGTGTCTAATCTGTTTCATGTGCCTTCTCTTGTGCTCTTTTCTTTTTTTTTTTTAATTAGGTATTTTCTTTATTTACATGTACATTTTCCCTTTCCCATTTTCCCCTCCAAAACAAACAAACAAACACACAAACAAAAACAAGAACAAACCCCTTTTGCCTCCCCCCTCCCAATGCCTGTCCCCCCACCCTCTCCCACTTATTGGCCCTGGCATTCTCCTACACCAGAGCACAAAACCTTCACAAGGCTCTTTTCTTATTGTTTTGTCCTATTCCAATGTATTGAATTTGACTTACCTTATTTAATCATCCCTTAGATTCCGGGTTTTTTTTCTAATGAGAGACAGAAAAAGGATGGATCCAGATGTGAGGGAAGGTAGGGAGGAACTGGGAAGAGCAGAAGGATGGAAAATGGTAATCAGGGAATATTATATAAGAAAAACACTATTTTCAATAAAATGGAAAATGAGAAAGCCAGAGTAATGTGGCTTGATCCACTCTAGTGGCAATACTAAAGTATTCAGATCTTGTAGTTGGGAGGAGATAGCTAGGAATAGTCATAAGCAGGCCAGGGAATGGTGGTGCGGTAGCCAGTACCAGGCATGGAGCTGCAATACAAATGGAAAGTAGACATGGAATCAGATAACATTCTTGAAGACTTGAAAAGGGAGACAGCAGTAGAGGTATCCCTGTTCTCTGACACAGGGACAGAATAATTCCATACAGCATGGTAGCCAACATATTCAATGCTGCTAATATTGCCACCAGCCTTAGTGAGTTCCAAGTCACTACAAAATGGATAGTCCTGGGAACAAAGGTGGCAAGCAGATAGTGAAGTGTTCTAGGTTGCTGCATTTTTAAAAGCACTCCCTGATCATTATCAAACTTATACAAATGTCATGTAGTCCAGGCTGACTTTGAACTTAGTATGTTGCCGAGGGTGATCTTCAACTTCTGGTCCCCCTGTCTTCACCTGCCTAGGTGCCAGGATTGTAGACATATAGTACCATGCCCATTACACACTTTGTGGATTCAACATAGAGCTTCCTTCTTACATGGCAGCAAGTGGCCTACCAACTGAGCTATACTTCCAACCCAATCAGTAAAATTCCTTGAAAATTATATTTTATTTGTTTATTATGTGTGTGGGCATGTTCTCACATGTGCTTGTACATGTATGCATGTGACATGCTGCACATGTAGGGATCAGAGGACAATTTGAAGGTTTTGGCAATCTCCTTTTACCATGTAGGGTTCCAGGATCAAACTCAAGTCTTTAGTCTTCGTGGCAAATTCCTTTTGCACCTAGTAATACATTTAATCTCTGAGTGATCTCCATGGTAAACCTGTTGGGTTTTTAAGTAATAGCTTTATTTGGATACAGTTCAGGTATCACAAAACTCATGTCTTTAGTACATCGCTTGGTGGTTTTACTTATAGTCACAGTTGTATTACATTACTACCAAATGTCAGAACCATTTTATCACACTGAGAAAGAACTCCTCATTGCATGCATGCCACATTTCTCAGGGGTAACCATCAGTTTCTACTCCCTTCTTGCTTGTCCTGGAAATCACTCACCTACTGTAATACCTCTGTAGATTTTCCTCTTCTGAGCATATCATCCAGGTTGGGCCATAGGTTAGTACTTCGTCATTTTTAATTGCTGAATGATATTCTATCATTTAACCATATTGTAATGTATCCATGTGTCAGTAAATAGAAACTTTCATCATTTCCATTTACTGACTAGTGAACAATGTTTGTATGAACATTCATCTGTAGATGTTCCATGGCTTCCAGTGCATTTATGTCCGATATGGCTCTTGTGAAGTCGAGAGTGTGTTGAGAATATCCAACATGCAGAACATACTGATGGTTGTGGTCTATGGTATGCTGTGGAGTGTAAACATTTCCCCAGAGGTTAGCAAGCTGCCTGGTAGTTGTTGCTCAGGATCATATTGTGTGTGGCTAACCATAAAAAAGATAAAAATTAAAAACCCAAAGTATGATTTCTATTTCATATACATCCATGCCATTTTAAGATTGAGGACTAGTAGATCTGACCACAGTCATTCATAGTCATCCTGTGCAAGTTTTAGGGTGAATATGTGATCAATATTGTGTATATATTCGAGTGTAGCATGGGTATATTGTCTGCTGTATAAAAACTAGACTAAGAATCAGTGTTAGAGATATGGGCGAGTTAGCTGGTTATTGCAGGAATCTAGGTGAAAAAGATGGTGATTATAGCAGAATCTCTTTTTTTCTAACAGTCAGTAGTCTTGAACCTTTTCCTTCTACTTAGAAAGAATATGTCATAATACATAAACAAGTTTCCCTGATATATTAGGATTGTTGTAAAAAGGACTGGATCTAAAGAGTGAACACTCTGTCCTATACGTGTGCGAGAAAAAATTTCTATTCACAGATGTAATGATACTTATATTGGATCAACATGAAGTAGATCAAAGCAAAACTTCAATAATGACAAAACCCTAAGATATAGCTGTAACAAAGCATGATGTGTGACCTATTGTTCAACAGTTTACCAGGTTATAGAAATCAGTAAATGAAATGAGTTACAAATCATCATATGTTTTGACAACCTCATTATTTGGTACAATGAACTTTTAGAAATTTCGAATATAGAATGCCAAGAGGGAGAGAGAGAGGGAGGGAGGGAGGGAGGGAGAGAGAGAGAGAGAGAGAGAGAGAGAGAGAGAGAGAGAGAGAGAGAGAGAGGAAGAGATGGAAAATTTACATTTGTCAAATTGCTGATGCCTTTGGCTGATGAGATCATTAGTAAATTGTGCCTATGCTGCTGTTTGGAAGCTAATGGTCTGTTTGCTTAACAGAAGGGTGTCTATTCTTTGAACACCCATATTGTGTAAAATCAGTTTCTGAGGAAGTGAAAGTGGAGCAGAATGTGCCCCATGCCTCCTGTCACATGGACTTTCCACATTAATTGTTGCTTCCTTCTGAGTAGATGATGTGCTTCGCGGGTCAGACTCTGGAACCAAATCCCCAGGGTTCAGCATCTGGCTGTTTCTGCTTCTTAGGTGCTGTCCTTGGGCATGTTGTGCAACTGTGCTCTGCTGTCTTTGTCTATAAATGTGGACACACTAGTAACCTTTCTCAGAGAATATTTGTGAATATTAATGATTCAAAGCATTTCGGGCAGCTCTTAGCTCTTGGGGAATGCTCCACAAACTAGAACTTGAACCAAACTGCGGAGAGCTAGAGTTCTTGCCATCTTGCTTGCATACTGACCACAAAACAAGACAAACACACAATATGTGAGTCACTTCTTTCTTTCTTTATCTAGTACATGCTTAGTAGGAAAAAAAAACAAAAGAAACATAATTTAATGTGGTACCTGAATTTGAATGCTTTGATTGCTTTTTACTTCATGCAGTGTGTGACCTTGACTTTTGACACATATATATTGTGAAATTTTCTTATCTACACATACAATTTTAATGGTGCATGAAGGTAGAAGAAAAAACAAAAAAGAAAAAAAGAATCGAACCTTCATTCATGTAGTTCCTTATACCTTTGCTGCTGTTCTAGTCTTTTCTCTGTTTAGATGGATGACCAAGTACATAAATCATGAGTTAGGATTGCTCATTAGGGCTGTACATGAGAGCTATAAAAGGTAGCAATTTTTGAATAATTCTCAGGAACACTCAGTGAGTTGATGGCATGACTCAGTTGGTTTACTGTTCTTCACCAAATTAAATTCTTAGTTTTGGTAACACAACTAATACATAATCTAATGTATGCTAGTACATAATCTCTACCAGTTTCATTGTTCTGGGAACCTAGCCTCCACACAGTAAATATTAGTTGGCAGGCTAATTTGATGTCTCCAGCTCACTAGTCAGTCAGGTGCCCACCGTCCCACCTTCTCCCTATATACGCAAAGCTATTTCATATTCTTTCCTATGCTTGGAAGTTTGGGTTGCTCTAAATGGGGAACAGATAGGTCATTTTGACACAGCGGAAGCAGCAATTCAAAGCATGATCCTCTCCTGGCATTTTCTGACAAAGGAGTTTTCCTACGATAGCCTTTTAAAAGTCTATTTATTATGAAGCAAGATCAGGGCAGGCAGAGAGGCTGCTGTAGCTTGGCAAAGCCCCAGCTTTCCTATTTTTTTTCTAGGTGACTTCATTATAAAATTGCAAGAAAGAGACAAAGGAATCAGACATATATTTCAAAAGAAGAGTTCATGGACATGTTTGCAGATGGCTTCATGCTGCACTGGGTCCTCAAGTGTCCATGCTTGCAACAAGGACAAATGGCAGCCTTCTGATGTCAAACCTATTGAAAATATTTTAGCCAAACCACATGCCTTAAACACAACCAAGAACACCATTTTAACATCATCAATGTGGGTGATAAAAACCATGATGTGTTTTTTATCACTAGTGACATTTACAATGTAAATTAATGAAGCTCCAACTGTTGATGGGGCCAGATTACAGAACCTGCTCTGTAAAGGGCTAAGACTAGAATGAGTTCCCACTGTTGTGTGGGAACTCCTGACCAGCATCGATCTTCATCTTCTAACTTGGTAGTAAAATGTGTTTTCCTTTTAGTTGGCATGGTGCACTTGTCAGGAAGATGTTGAGGTTGGCGCTCTACTCTGGGCCACAATGCAAGGCTGTCTTAAAAATGGCTTTTTCTCTTCTCTTCTTAAAAGTGCTTTTGGTGGCTTTATGGATGTGGTTGGGGGTGAAGATCTGAACCCCTCCTGTACTATGGTATGTTTTCATGACACTCATACTGAGTGAATACAAAGAACAAAAAAACCTGAGGTAGCTACTTATTTTTTCCTGTCAACTGCACAGTACATATCTCTAGAATGCTTTCATAGCAGTATGTCAGCACCTGTTTAGAGCATCCCCTTTCTCTGCATGTTTTGCAGGAGGGTGAAGTCAGGGCAACATGTTTGCATGCGTGTAGTATTTGATTGTGAAGTTGTAATGAATGGACAATAAACAATGAGAAAACACTATGCTTAATTCTCAATGAGATGATTCAGAGAGATAGTGTAAATGATAAGCAATAAAGAAACAGGCCCAGGGCCTAATGGATGAATAGCTCTTAAAGGGGAGCTGATAGGAAGGGGAGGGTGAGTAATAGAAGGACCATGGGAGGGCATTCCACATGGATGGGTTCAGGAATCATCATGGGGGAACAAGGGAGGATGAGTAGAGAATTTTCTAGAACATCAATATCAAGCAAAAGGCAGCCTGAGCAAGGTCGGGATGCTTGGATTAATATTAACAGCTCATATCTATTGAGTACTTACTATGAGCAATGTTATGTGTTAATGCTGCTTATCTACAAACATATTATCTTGGTTTTTTCGGGTTACTATAACAGAACACCATAGGAGAGGTGGTGTGAAGAAAACACGTGTTTCCGCCTCAGTGTTGGAGGCCGGGAAGACCTAGATACCGGAGGCTGAGGTGTCAGCTTACCCAGTAGATGAGCTATATAAAATCTGCTGTAAATTCATTTCTTTGAATCCTGGGCAATGGTTCTAGGGCCTTACACATATTGGACAGGTGCTCAAAATAAGGTGGCATGACCATTTTACTTTTGAGGTAGCGTCTCATCAAATTGCCTTTGATTTTACTTTGTAGCTGGGCTTGCCTTGAACTTTAACTTCCCACATCTGTGTCTAAATCTCTGACACCAGGGGCCCTCTCTGTTTCCTAAATCTAAACCAAGTAACAACACTAGACTTATTAGATGAAACTGCTAAAATAAGACTTGAAATTAAAATAATCAATGAGTGAAATCATATTTTCTTTCTTACCTCTGTTGAGAAATTACACCAATGTTAAAATCCTGACCAAGGTGCTTCGCTGCATTTCTGCATTTCCAATGGGTCCTTCCTGTCCCAGTGTAAACACTGACTTTTTCAGCATGACAAAAATGTTTCCAAAATTGCCAAAATGATCTCCCCAAAGCATCTGCAAACGTCTTTAATGTGGAACAAATCCATTCCTTTGTCATTTTACTTGCCATGCAGTCACATGGGACCCCTTCATTGGCCTCTTCTCCACACTGTGTACCACAGTATGGTATAGAAGGTTCTGGCTGATGTTCTCATTGGATCGAAGTGCTTGCCAGTTCTAACACTGTAACTCTGACTCAGGTAGGGTCAGTGTTGTCTAGCCTGTGCTACAGAACTTACATTTCCTTACATTTCTCTAGGTTGCCTACAGAAATATTGGTAGATGTAAAACACCTGGAAGTACTTATATTTAAATAAAATGGGGAAAACACATTGGGAGGAAGAGATATACTTGCCTTCATTTGTTCTAAAATTATACTGGGGAAATTCTTAGGGTTAAACGTTGACATTTAATGCAAGAATTTTTGAGGTTTTCTAAAAAGTTCTAAGCACAGAGAGAAAAGATATACACCTCTGGTTTACTCTTAATAAAAAATACCCAACGTGTAAAGAAATACGACTAGGGAAATGGTGAAAGGGGATTCTATGCATATCTTTTCTCCTGCAAAGGGCATGTCTTCAAGGTTTTTGCTGTTCGGGTGATTTTAATTGGATTTTTAAGTGTAAAAGCTGCTGGTTCAGGTTCCCTCTGATATTAATAGTTCTGAGTTTCTTTTTGCCTCTGTGTCCGAGCTGTTACACACAGATCAATATTTCTGTTTCTTAGCCTACTCTGCTACTCTGTGACCTTGGGGAAGTTTTGTTCATGCTTACTCAGGCCTCAGTTTACTAACCTGTAATACGTAGCTAAATAATGCAGGATTTTTTTTCCTCATCAGATTTGAATAATGGATTCTGAAAATGCTTTTAGATTTCAGGCTTGAAACGACTGCAGAGTTGGCGGCGGTACTAATGGTAATAGCTTGGATTAACAGAACTTCTCCAAAGGCTTTACCCACGTTCACAGTTTTTCTTCCATCTGTCCTCAAAAAACCCTTAAGATGTTAGAATGAAAAAGTATCAGTTCACTCATTTTTGCAGATATAAAAGTGAAATAAGAGGATGTTGGAGTGAGCTTTACCTTCCAAGAGCAGTATTTTGGATCCCAGGAATGTTTGTTAGCTTCAGACTGTGAGGAATAAAAATCCCATGGTGTGTGCGCATGCGTGGAGAAATGCCCTACGGCGTCTGCTCTACAAGTTGTATCCTCAACTCATTCATCTCTTAAATGGAGTATAAACCTACCCTTTGCAATTATTACTTATTTCTCTACCGAGTACTACCTTCCGTCAAGAAGGTGGTACTGACTCGTAGCACATACAGTTAGTGACTGGGAGGGCAAGTCATTTCTGCCTCTGGGACACAGTTACTTCCTCCCAGCCCTGGGAAGACATTGATACGGCGTATACCAATGCTATTTATTCCTCTGCTTTACAGGCCACTTATATGCTGATATCTTGGCTTCCAGATAATTTCTACCTGTGCTATATAGCACGTAACTGAAGAAACAATCACTCCTCCCCTCAGAACGGCTTGGTTTCCCCTGCCGAGTTAGCAGGGGAACTTAGCTATAGCTAAGACAGGAGAACTTAGCTATAGCTGTACGCGATCGCCCGGGGATAAATTTATTTTGCGTAATAGTTAGAGCTTTGCAAAGACCCAATGGAATGTTATTTTCCACACCCGTGGGTGTGGGTACTTCTCACGAATACCGTGTGTTCAGACTTAAACATGTGTGAGACTGTCAGTCTGTTGACAAGGAGAAAAATTAATTTGAATGGCTGATAAGGAAGGAAAACATACACAATGAATTAAATTTAATAGACTGAAAAAAATTAGGTTTCTCTTTACTATTTCCATGAGGGAATATGTCAGCCTTCATTTAAGTCAAGTAACAAGCATAGCAAGGATTGCCAGGCTGTAGCCTGATTGGGACTTTGCACAGCAGTTTGGTGCACCATGAGCAAGGTTTTGGTGAATTTTACCTTTAATATAAAAGGTAATGGTGGGTACACTGAGTCAAATAGGGGTGACTGATAGTCAGTGACAGACATGACATTGTTTCCATTCACTGTCCCAAAGGCTTGACCTTGGAATGTGGCTAGAACACGTGGGCCTGTACCTCTCTGAACTCAAGAGGGAAGGAAGCTTTGATCTCTGAAGGGAAAGATACATTTCAGGAGGAATAATAATGTTTTGCTTTCAGTTTCCACACTTAAATTCAATCCTAGGGAATCTTACCACTGACAGTGTGGTTTCTCATCCATCTCTCTGCTTATTTGATAGCTTTATAGGTAATGAGAGTGGATTCAATCACTGCCACCATGTTCTTAGTATTTTATCTTATTTTGTTAGTTATAATAAATTCGTTTATGGGGGTCAGGCATCTTAAAAATTTGTTCTACTTGAGAAAAGATAATGGAAGTGAATATGAATGTCCATGTTCACGTGTCATTATTATTTGGTGAGCATCACTTCAGGTGTTGTTCTCAGCAAAAATGGAAAACAAAAGAAACAAAAGTTTATTTTGATACTGAAATAAGGTTAGAGTTTAAGATGTCGCATGTGATTTGAGGACTGTTGGTTCACTCAGCTTTTATTTCAAGTTAACGAAAAGGGTGACTAGTTCTAAAAGAACTGAAAGTTGGCTTTGTCTCTGTTAAGAAAAAGGGAATCTGGACGTACCCAAAGACAATAATGAGACCCCATGAACATGAAGAGTCGGAGGGCCGTGTTTCCTGTGGCACCACGCTTAGTAGTTGGACTTTATCTAGCGGCTTCTTGCTATGGTCGATGAGGGAACCAGCCCATGCCATCCACTGATGCTCACTGTCTGCTACCGTTACATAAACAATTATGCACTTACCAAGGCTTATGATATGCATTCTCTTCTGGGCCATATTAATCCCCAGGGTCCCACTACTGTGTCAGATATTGAAGTCAAGAGAAGACTCGGCTCAAGTCTTTTTCGTGTAGGTTTTCTGATTTCAGGTTTTGCTTACATTTACACTTGGCCCTGGTGAACCATAGCCTACCTCCTTGCTTCCTGCATGATTTTGAATCTCAGGTCTATAAAATACATCATTCCTGTTTATGAATATGAACAGGAGAGGCACCATCTCTTCTAAGTTAAGAGAAAAACATTAATTGTTCTGTTGTTATTATCGTTTGAGCTTTCTAGCTGATGAGTTATTTCCTCTACCGAGTTTCCACACAGAGTCCTCGTCTGCTTTCTTTTATTGAGTTTCCTAGTTCTGTTGGCTATATTTTGATTTGTGAGCATTCTAGACAGTAGTCCCCTGTTGGTGTTAAATCCCAGATGTCTCCTAATCCATCTTGTTTGTTTAAGTTTGCACATGGTTTCTGTGGTTGAACAGAGGTCATTATTTTATTTAATCAAATCAATCAATGTTCTTTGTCAGTGGCTTGCAGCTTATGTTAAGGAAATCCCTGGTCCCAAGGGTGGATGTCTACTTACATATCATTTGTTATTAATTTTACTATGATTCCTGTATTTTGGTTTGAAACTCACAACTTCATCTACTGTTTGATAGGAGTAGAGCTCATGTTAGTGAATGGTGACCCAATTTTATCAAAATTTCTGGACACTGCCTCAGTTGTTTTCAGATACCAACTATATTGTGGGAAAAGACACAATTAAGTATTTGTCCCATTTTGCTTCTCATAACAAATTGTTTTCATTACTACAATATTGGTATATGTAAAAATTTCTCTCTTAAGGAGAGTGCTTTGTATGTTTTTTATTCTTTTTCAATATTAAAATTACTATTCTTACAACTTAATCAAACTTTCAAATTAGATCCTAGAGTAAAGTTTACCAGTATTCCTTACAATATCATCTGGGATTCTCGTTGCGTTTTCATTGAATTTTTAAATTGGTCACAGAAGGATTGATTACCTCTTCATATCCACTGTTTTCATCTAAGTGTATAGACCATGAATTTATTATATTTTAGGCCCTCATTTTTCCACCTATAGAATTCCACCTAGGAATTCTCTTCTAATTCTATACACTTCATGAGCTTATTGACAGTGAAGAATCCTCTAATTCCTAGGCTAGTACTGGTTCATTATAGAAAAATATTGTCCTTCTGAGTCGATTTTGTCTCTCTCAACTTTATCGAGCATGGTTCTAAATTTCATTGTTTGTCATTTGCCGATTCCAGTGGCTTTTCAATGTGGACAGTTATATCATCTGTAAATGATGGGTGTTTTCCTTGTCTCTCCATGTTTGTGTATGTGTGCACCTAAGGGTGTTCCTTAGTGTATGGGCAGATCTTTTCTAGCGTAATGGTGTTGCTCTGAGGTTTTGTGGGAGTTTTCTTCCTTTAGTTTTTATAAACTTGAAAATATTGAATAGCTGTCTGTTTCTCTAATTGCCTAATTCTATAGTGAATTTTTAGAAAGAAAAAAAGAAAAAAAAAAAGCCCCTTTCTTTCCCCTGAAAGGCATTCCCGAATTACATAGCTGTATGTGTTGTCTCCGATAAATCTGAGAACAAACTCTCCATTCCCCTCTAATGCCTTGCTTGCCCCTCCTTCATCTGATATCTTTAGTGTCTCTCCCTCGTCTTGAAGTTCAATGGCTTTCCACAATGTATTTTGGCCTTGATCTCTCTGTATTCCCTCTCCTCACCCCCCAGGAAAAGATCTAAAGAGTCAAGTCCTTTTTATAGTCATTTCATTCTCCTATCCTAGCTTTGAACACTTTTTTCACTCTTCTTTCTGAATACCAATAATATTCATTGGGCACTTTATCCTTCTCTCCATGTCTATTCTCAGTACAATAGACAGTTAAAGATCTTTGCTGTTTCCAGTTTGTTTTATTTAATTATAAGCATGACTTTGAATAGTGTATGTGTATCGACTCAAAATTTGTGGATCTTTGTGCATCTTTCCCTGTTACTTCATGTCTAAGCAGCCACTTGACTTTTTCTTTCTTCATGTCACCGTACACAGCTCTGAACTCTCCTATCTCTTTCTTGTCTCTTTTCTTTGGAATCATCAGACTGTAACCTCTTTATGGCAACAGAGAACTGTCCCCTGCCTTTGTTGCTCAGCTCCTGCCTATCATAATGTTTGGCACTGGCTGCTTCTCCTTCTTTCGTTCACTTTCCTCTCTCCCCAGTATGTTCTGCTTAAGTGTTCTACTGTATCCTTTCAGATGATAGCTCGTGTGAAGAGAAGTCAAGTGTCTACTGAGGGGAGCATATTTCTGATGGCAGCAGGGTGATTGGAGCTTAGATACTGTCGATCCTCTGGGACTGCTCCTCTCACACTGAGAGCTGTACATGTGTTTGCATTCTAGAACATTCTTTACTCATAGCAACTTGGTACGGTCACACGGTTCTTACTTGAACATCTTTTCCACTCTCTTTTGCAACATATGGTGGTCTTCCTGAGGTAAAGCACAGAACTAAATGTCTGGCATGGTTTTACTGATGCCCATGGTCTCTCATATGAGTTGTAGAAACTGAGTATAGCTTGATTTTAGAGCTCATTTCTCAAATCCAAGGATCCCTGTTCATGTCCATAGTGAGAACTAGATGATGCCTATGCCCTACCTATGGTCTGAGGAGTCTCAAGTCCTCTTATTTGGTTTGAGTTTGAAGTCATATGTAATATGCTTTAATTTGTAAAGTTTAATTGCCTATCTGCTATAACTACAATTGTGTTAAGAAAGTGAGGACAAGCTTCTGCTCAGCTATCAGGTGTTACCCATTGGCATTTTTGCTGCAAGTTTGTCTGCTCAGGTTTATACCGTGTTCCTTGCACGCTTCGTCACTGGTCCATGCTCACATGCTCTCCTGCCAGTGGAAAGGTAACTGGACAATAGGAACACACCGATAAAGAGTTGGTGTGAGGTTTGTAATGTAAGATTAGTAGTGAAAAGGCTGTCTACTAAAATCTACGTTTAAAATATTGTTTAAGTTTGGACATAGATGGCCCCCTGAGGCCCATGTGTCCAAAGCTTCATTCCCAGTGTGCTGCTACTGGAGGCCCTGGAAGCTTAAGAGATGGAGCTCAGCGGGAGGTTTTCAGAGCACTGCAGCCTGGCATTGAATGGGACTATGAAACTTTGGCTGTTTTCTTACTCATTCTTTCTCCATGGTTATGAGGTAAATGGTTTTCATATGTGGTGTATTTCTGCAGTATTATGTTGCCTTGCCACAGGAACCAAAGCAAGGAGGTGAACCACAATGCCAACCACAGGCTGGAGGCCTGAAAAACATGAGTCAAGCTGTCTTCAGAAGCCGATTACTGAGGGTACTCGATTATAGCCCAGCACTTTGATATCAAGAAATAAGATGATTTTCACTTGACACAGAACTAATAAATATCTTCCTTAAGTCATTGAAAACATTTGTATGAATATCATGATATAATATACCTTAGTATATATTGTAAGGCTAACTGCAGATCTTTTTTTACATCCATTTCTATATCCAGTATATATTAATTACTAGAGAATGTAGTCTAGTTAATTATCTAGGTAACTTTTAGATAGTAAGAATACACTCAGAGGAAAGAAACATAAGGAGTAGTTAGAGCAAGGAAAAAGCGAACAAGAAAAGGAGGAGGAAGAGGAGGAAGAGGAGGAGGAGGAGAAGTTTAGCTCTTTGCTTTGCATTGTGACAACCCTGGTAACTCTCTGAACTATGTTCATGGAGTAGAGCATGGTAGAATTGATTGGACTGGGGTGTTTATTACAGGCAAAGCCAGCAGAATGTTGTGATGTATTTGATGAGAGATACACAAGTTTTAAAGACTTCCTATTTCAATCACTTTCTTAGGTCAATTCCTGATGTAACAGTGATGTGTGTGCCTACAGTAGGCAGATGTGGTGGGCTGAACTCTATCTTCCTCAAAAATGGTAAGCCCCAGACTCCAACACAGCTGTCCTTTAGGACATAATCAGGGTTACTTTAGGCCAAATAGATTATTTATCTTTATCTGAGTGGACTGGTGGCTTCATAAGAATAGATCTCTCTGCCTCATTCTCATGTTCTCATTCTCATTCTCTCCCTCTCCCTTGTGCTCACTCTCCTTCTCCCTCTACCCCACCTCTCTGTGTGCATGCATAATGAGTCTTGTGTGCACCAGGACAAGGTAGCTACTAACAAATCCAAACAAATCCAAAGGCAAGAGAATGCTTGCGGATGAAACCCACCTCTCTGGCCTTTTGACCTTGGATTTCCAGCTTCCAGACTATGGAATATGAGATTGTTTTTGTGGAGGGAACCAGGCTATAGTACATGTTATGAAAGCCCCGTTAGGGTCAGGATGGCAGTCAAGGGTAATTTATCTTTTAGTTACTTCCTTGGTTATTTTGAGGAAGCATTATTAATCAAATAGTTTGAATTTAGACAGGTTAAATTTGAAATTAAATTAGGCATGCAAATAGTGTTTTCTAATAGCAACCAGTTCAGGGGAAAATACTAACATTGATAAACATAAACTAGTAGTAATTTATTTAAAAACAAGAAAAAAAGCCTAGAACAGCAATTAAATTCAGCACTTCTTCAAGACAAAAATGATTATGTAATAAAAGCAGTTGCCCTTTTGAAATTAGCATGGATTCCATCTATCTTGACATACATCTTTGTCTAGAATTAGGGCTTGGGTGCTGGCATCTCCTCATCACACTGGTTACCCACATTCATGAGAACTTTGATAAGAATATAACACTAGCCTGTGAATACTGATTATTTGACAACTTGAGTGAAAGGTTTATATGTAACTAATGAACACGTAATATCTGGATTTTCCTGTCATTTCTTTGTAATTGTTGTGGAGATGAACCATACTTAGGGGTTAGGGATACAGCCTAGAAAGGGGTTCCTTTTAGTCTAAATTAATGGCATTTCAGAATAATTCAAGGCAGTGACTTAGCAAGCAAGATCATTGGCACCATGAAAATGGGAGGAGGGGTGGGTTTTCCTGCACAACTGAGTGTCTTTGGGGTTTGTGCCTTCCTTACTTGTGCTCCTCCATCTCAAAAATCTCTTCTTTCCACCTGGCATGTTTCTTACTCTAAGACCATGGTAAGACTTTCTAAAAGGAGCTAGGACTCTTTATGCCACATAGTAATACCATGATACCCTGCAGAGTTCTATTCTAGCTGTTACTTTATTGTGTCAATATTATAGTATACTATTATTGGTATAGAAGACAGTGGGGAGATAATAGTATCATCAACATTAATCCTCACTATGTGGACTGACCTACAACTTAACCTTTATCTCCTCATTTTTATATCCCTAGCATCTATTGAGCATTAATAGATCCTTGATAATACTCTATTAGATGATTACATATTATTTAACAGCCTTGATGAGAGCACATAGGAAATCATTTCTATTCCTTTAAAATAGAAATGTTTATAAACGTGTAGTTTTTGAATAGATATTTACTTTATGTTGTTTCCTTTATGTTTACTTTATGTCAGTTTCCTACGAAAAAAGTTAAAGCCACAGCAGAGCCACAGAGTATTAACTTTCATTAAAAACCCAATGAATAGAATTATTTAGAAACAAGAAAAAAGCCTAGAACAGCAATTAAATTCAGCACTTCCTCAAGGCAAAAATAATTATGTACCAAAAGCAGTTGCCTTTCTGAAATTAGCATAGATTCGATCTATCTTGACGTACATCTTTGTCTGGCTTTGCTAGGCCAGCCATCTAGAGTCAAGGCCTCATTAGTGTGGCCCTCAGTTCTTGCTCCAGCCATGAGGTGTGACAAGTTGCATGGATCCAGCACAAGAAGAAGGAAGCATGGCTTCCCTCATATGAAGTGTGGCCTCTGTGGTCACATCTGGGCTACTGTGTTCTTGATTCAGCACTGTCCGCGTTTTCCTTGGTCTAGGCTACTATGGCAGGTTCTACTTAGAGCAGAGATTGAAAGGCTTGCTTAGCACTGATATCCCTTGGGTAAAGAAAGCCATGCAAATGTGTCCCCAACATTGGGATAGGGAACTAAAGCTTCCCATGGAGTGAGGTTGTTGTCTAGGTGTAAAGTCCCTAAAGGAGGACACTGACCTGAATTACCACAATAAGCTCTTAATTTTTCTTGGCATGGGAGGTTCACTATAGTGCCCTCTCTGATCATATCTATCGAACAGCTGATGTAAAGCTTCGGTCTTCCTCATCATTTTGGACTTTCTTGAAGAGATCCACTCCTCCTGGAGGAAACACAATTTCCTCAATCTTTCACAAAATAAAAGTAGTAAGACCAAAAATATTTTGAATACCTTTTGGGTCAAGGTAATTCCAATATTAAGTATGTCTTGTTTGAAGTAATGAACATGACTGCAAATTAATTCTTATTCCTTATTTATGGAACCAGAATAGGACTAATATATTAAATTTCTCTGAGACTATGTTCATAGGAGTACTTTTAGGTTTTGTAGGTTATGTGGCACACTATACATGGTCTTTGACATTACTTACAAAACATAAGAGGTATTACCTCTGTACATCTGTCCCCTTTCCTGCTTCCACATGGTAAAAATGAATTCGGCAAGCATTCTTTATATTAATTTCTTGCTTTAAACAACAGTTTATCTTAACTGAGTTGTTAGTAGATATGTACAGTTTAAGTGTTAGAATGTCCATGTTGAAACAGAAAAAAATGTTAATTATTCCTTTTTTAGGAATCTCACAACCATGTCTAAAAGGATTTGAACACCTCAGTGATAAAGCCCATTTTATAATGGCCATAAAAAAAAAGCTTCAGGTGGTCTTATAATTTTTCTGTTTTGTGAAACAGCATTCATGTTTAAAACCATTTCTCATGTTTCAAAAATGGACAGATTTCTATGTTTTGGAACATTATCCCCATCCCTCCCCCCGTCCCTTAGAAAACATTTATTTTTGGCTGAGATGACTTTAGAATAGAGAAGGAGTTTATGATCCAAATATGTGCTTTCTATTTTACCATTTTATTGGTAAGTTGTCTAAAATGATAAAGCACTGGTTTAAAAGCAATTTACTTAGCCCCAGGTAGTGAAGCTCATACTCGCTATGTGTTCTTAGAGGAAGGGCATGGGCAGGCAGAGAATCCTTGGTATGGACAAGGTGAACGGTGCATTTGAATCACTTCTTTAGTGAATGGTGATCTTTGCTCTAATTGAATGTCAACATGCTCCTAATCACTTGTCACAAAACAGGTATTTCAGAAAATAATTGAGCCAATTAAAAGTTGGGGTATAGTTCTAAACAGGGAATTCTCAAAAGGGAAAACACAAATGTCTGAGAAGCACTTAAAGAAATGTTCAACATCCTTAGTCACCAAGGAAATGCAAATCAAAACTATTTTGAGATTTCATCCTTCACAAGTCAAAATGGCTGAGATCAATAAAACAAGTGACAGCTCATGCTGCCAAGGATGCAGAGTAAGGGGAACACTCATCCACTGCTGTTGAGAGTGCAAACTTGTTCAACCACTGTGGAAATCAGCTGGCAGGGCATCACGAAGCTGATCTACCTCAGGATCCAGCTATGCACCCAAAGCATGCTTCATCCTACCACTTGCTCAACCATGCTTATTGATGCTCTAGTTATAATAATCAGAAACTGGAAACAACATAGATGTCCATAGATGTGATCAGAGAAAAGGGATATGGTACACTTATGCAGTAGAGTATTGATCAGCTATTAAAAAATGTCTTGGAGACAGAGGGAAGAAGGAATGGGCTGAGGAACTGGGAGGCGAGCAACAGCTGGACTGAAAAATAATAAAAGTAATAAATAAATCCAAAAAATGAAACCCTAAAATTTTCAGGTGAATGGATGGAGTTAGAAAAAAGAAATCATTCAGAGTGAAATTACCAGACCCAGAAAGACAATTGTGTGCACTTGCTTACCCGTGAATGTCAGCAGTTAAGTCTTTATTACAATCTACAATTCACGTAACCATAGAGGTTGGGTATAGACTAAGGGAACACAGGAAAGCGGTGGATCTCCCTAGGCAGAAGACGTAAAATACATACGCATAGATGCACAGAGGTGGGGAAAGGACTGAGTGGAAGGATAAAAATGGAAGAGATAAGGAAGGGGTGTAAGCGAGGGAGTAGCTATGAGGACAGACAGCTAAAATTAAGGCCCATTTGAGGGGTTCTGTGGAAACAGTTGAAGCTTCCTAAAATATATGCAGGGGATATAAATGCACTCAACAAAATAATGGGGGAAACAGAGCCCCCAAAGACATCTCTAGTTACCAAATAAAGTTTCCGGTTCTGGGAGTTTGTGATATCTAATTAAATATTTGACCAAGAGGCCCCATGGCAGTCCCCCAAACAACCCAGGCTGTTGCTAAGGCTCTTGGATGCTCTCCACAAATTGACAGTAAGACCCTATTATTATAGATAATGCCTATGCAACTCATTGAACATGGAGAAGTCAAGTTGGTGTCTATCTAGAGCGTTAGTCACCCCTACTTTCCAGTGTTAATGGTACTGGAAGGTACTTTACACAAAACCAAAGAGAGAGGTAAGCACCAACGCTTTCATGCAAAATGATGACGTACCTCCAAGATATACTAGTGCAACAGTGGCACAAAGCTTACAGGAGTAACCAACCACTACATGAATGGATTTGAGGCCCATTCCAGGAGATGTAGCCCATCCCTGGTACTGCTCAGGTGGCCAAGATCTGAGACCATATAAACCAGGTGCCTAGGGGTAAACCAAATAGTACTGTTTTACTACTCCTAAAGGAACATAGCCATAAACTGACTTCTAATAACTTGCTTCTATACTCATAGATGAATGTCGTCATGAGCCATCATCAGAGGCTTTCTTCCTTTAGAATATGGGAACAAATACAGAGATCCACAACCACATAATGCAAAGAGTGAGCGACCGTGAAATACCCAGACTTAAATAGGATGTCTCTATCAAATCCCTCTTCTGGGGCTCAGAGGCCCACATAGAAAAAGAGGTAGAAAAAAGTGCAAGAGCCAGAA
Source organism: Montemys delectorum (assembly GCA_019843815.1). Lineage (NCBI taxonomy): Eukaryota > Metazoa > Chordata > Mammalia > Rodentia > Muridae > Montemys > Montemys delectorum. The sequence continues at coordinate 5,345 of JADRCD010078240.1, read as the reverse complement.
GGGATGGAAGACATCAAAGAAACAAGGATTTTTAAGCCCAGCAGCACCAGTGCACACATGAATTCAGAGACCTTGGCATTATACACAGGGCCTCTCAGGGACTGTGCCAGATGGGGTCTCAGTGCTGAGGGTAGAAGGGGATACAGGTTTCCATTTGTAACCCAGAAGCTGATGACCACTCACAAATGAAATATCAGTTCTGTTAAACAAACTGGGAATTACTCCTAAGGGCGGGCCCCATGCTCAACAGTAGATGGCCAGCACAAAGCGAATTCTGGCTTCTTTGGGGACTCTTTGTCTTATGATTATTGTCAGAGCCTTTTGTAACCATATGCGCCCCATGATTATATGCTATGGCTTCTAGTTTAGTAATATTTATGGGATTCCTGTGTGGGTAAGTATGTGTGTCTCTGGGTCTATATGTGGTGTTTTCTTCTGCCTTTTCTTTGGCTACTTTTCCTGTGTTTGTTTTCTCTATCTCAGTTGGTTTGTTTTGGTTTTACATTATTTTATTATTACTCTTTAGATGCCTGTTCATTATTTTAAGAAACAGAAAGCAGGTGGATTTGAATGGAAGGGAGATGGGGGTGGATTTCAGAGGAGTTGGGAGGGCAAACCATAATCATATATGTATCATAATCATGTACATATACATGTATATATATATATATATGTATATATATTGAACTATGTACATAGTGAAGAAAATCTATTTTCAACAAAAGAAAAGTAGAAAACAAAGAAAACTGGTATAATGTTTCCTGATGTTTCTTGGAGAGTGTTACTCAACGACATGTGTTCTTATCCTAAACGAACTTTAAGATTGGCCTATAGAGTCTTACAGGTCTTGTCTCTGTACGTTGAGTAGGCTTTGAATATATTCACTGAGCCCTCATGTGATAACCACTTGGGAGTATGGTCTTCTAAGGGCATGACTGGAAGTGAGCTGGTTACTATAGTGCTCTAAAGATGTGTGAAGACAGTTCTGCCCTAGGGCAGTTTACACTTGGTTGGTGACATGATGTTTCTTTGTCTTTAAGCAGCTTAGGAGACTGGGAGGTGGCATGGCTGCACACAGTCTAGAGTCAGTCCTGATGAGCTGATATGCCACCTATGCAAGTCATTAGTTGTGCAACTTTAACAGAATTGCTCAATTTCATCGTCTTGATTTTCTCAGTTACAAAGCATGAGAAATAATGACACTGTGAAAATGTTCTCAAAATAAAATTCCTGGCTCTACTTCCTGAATAATGTTGAATTTCGGATGTATGCTCTCAAATCTTGGTTTGGAATTTTTTTTTTTTTTTACGTTATAGATATATTTTTATTAGATATTTTCTTTATTTACATTTCAAATGCTATCCCATTTGCCTATTCCCCTGCCCAACCCACTCCCCCTGGAAACCTTCTATCCCATCCCCCCTCCTCCTTCTTCTATGAGGGTGCTCCTCCACCCACCACTCCCACCTCACAGCCCTAGCATTCCCCTATGCTGGGTCATTTAGCCTCCACAGGACCAAGGGGCTTCCCTCTCATTGATGCCCAAAAAGACAATTCTCTGCTACATATGCAGCTGAGCCATGGGTCCCTCCATATGTACTCTTTGGTTGGTGGTTTACTCCTTGGGAGCTCTGGGGGTCTGCTTTGATATTGTTGTTCTTCCTATGGGGTTGCAAACCCCTTCAGCTCCTTCAACCCTTTCTCTAACTACTCCATTGGGGTCCCCATGCTCAGTTATTTTCATACCATCAAGATTTATATTTGCTTGCCTTCTGGAACCTAATTGTAAATTTAGTTTACCTATAAGACAATTCTGAAATAATTTACTTTCAATCTGTATCTATATACTTACTATGCATATGTGATTTTTCTGGAGGTTGACATCCGAACTGATGGTATTGACATCAAGAAGTTGGTATCTGCCATTTTATACTACTTAGAAATGTTTTCTTGTATATTTTTGGTATATTCATAAATATATTTCTACTGTGATAGATTGCCAGGGCTAAGAGTATAACAAGTAGTGTGTGTATGTCTATGTTTCTATATCTACTGAATATCTTTGAAAATTTTTCTTTACCCTACCAGCTTTCTATCCCAATATGAATGGGCATGTGACTCCATTTCAGTAAGGGATTAGTTTCTACAAATATCTTGAATGATATTTCCTGTTCCCGGAATCCTCGCTGTTATGTTTCTTTACTCTTGAGGAGATAGTTGTTTTGTTTTTATACTCATCCCAGAACCAAACGCTGTGGTAGGTACTAATATAATGCTTGTATAAAATAAACACAACATTGTTTTTGTAGAATTTGCATTGCTACCAGGAAAACAATAAAAAGCAACAGGTGAATTCCATAAATGTCTTAGAATCATATGTTGACTCATAGAAAAAGAAAATAACTAGCTAGATAAATAACTGAATCAAGCAGAGTAAGGACAATAGACAGCACGGCTGGGGCAAAGTTGTGGTTTGAAAACAAGAGATTAACAGGTTAATTTAGAACACTCCTGTTGCATGTAATATAAAAAAGCATTCTACGCTATCACCAGCTAGGCACAGACAGGCTGGCCTGTTCTCAGCCCTGTAGACACTTTGACCCAGAGTTCCGAAATCTCTCCACCTGGCTCACTAAGTTTCCATGGTGGGCTGTTGCCATGCATGCCCCATGCTTCCAAATTCCTGTGGCTGGCTGGGGTGCCCTGCCGCTGTACCTTTCTCTGAAACCCAGCTGAATTGCCACATGAAGGGAAACACCACACAATCTTAGTTTAGAACAGGTAACACAATCGCTGGGCACAAAAACTAGCATCCTAATTTTGTAAGCTATTCTAAGTTATAAATCCTCTGGTGGCAGATCCTGGCAAAGCGGCCGCCTAAACCTGGGGTTCTGGCTACCCACATTGTGCCTCCATGCCCTCTACAGTCCAAAAGGAAGTACCCTTCTCCTGCCTCCTCTCTTCCTCTCTCCAACCTGTTAAGTCCCGCTTACTCACCCAGTGATTGGTCCCTTGAAATCTTTGTTCATTAAGGGAATGTTCTGCCACAAAGTTCTAGGCTTTTGGAACAGGCTCACAAAGTGGACCTTCCCACATACCACCTCATCCTTAGCTTAAGACTCAGTTTATCTCAGGACTCAATGCCTGTGTTGTGCCCTCTATGGATTTTGGAAGCCTATCATGTATCTTCACCGTACAATACTGTAATTGCTGCCTACGAAGTCCCAGGTCCACCTGCTCCCCATTCCTTCTCTTCCCCAGAAGCCCGAGTGACCTCTGAGCATTTCATTGTCTCTACTGCTTCTTCTTTCCCAGAAAGCCACACAGCAGGAATGATACAGTCTGTAGTGTTCCCATATTGGCTTAACTCATAAATGTGCATTTACGGCTCCTCCATGCCTTTTCGTAGCTTGATACCTCGTGTCATTTTACTGAGTGTTACAGTTTTTAATAAGGCGAGCAGTGGTTATCCCTGCCGTGGAACTCATCTCTCATAACTTCTGAAAGCATGCCTGGGAGGAACATTGTCTCCACCCTTGGATCCCTGGACGGGTTAATGTTTTATCTGCACATTTAACTGATAATTTAGGCTGGCACACCATTCTAAGACAATGGTGTGTCCCTTTGGTGCTCTGGATGGATCATCCCACTGCCTTTCAGCATTTAGTGTCAATAGTGAGAAGTCTAACACTCATTACTTGGCAGGTAATTTTCTTTAATTTTTCTCTGAACACTCAAGATTTCCTGTTAATGTTGATTGCTGTGGAGCCTCACAAGGCCATGCTCAGCTACTGAGTCTGATTTTTAACCTGGTCTTAATTATATTTTCCATTATTTTTGTTGTTTAACTCTTTTTGTTTTTCCTTTTCCTTTTAGGATTATTGATAAAAATATTGGCTGTCCTCAACTCAGTTGAATATATTCTCTAATCTTATTTTATGATTTATGTTTCATTTCCTTCTATTTTCACATATTAAAAATGTTAAGAATTGGCCCTATTTATGTTTTTTTGAAATGATATAGTCTTAATTATGCATTTCAATCATGTTATTTTATAATACTTATTATTTTTCTTTTCATAGAACCCAATTCTTATTTGGTGGTGGAAATACCTTTTTGAACTTTTGCTTGGATGTTATTCATTTTTTAAGTTCTCATTTCTTGCTTGAGTTATGTTTCCTCTAGAATTACTTAAATTTACTGTGTTTGGGTGTGAAAGAACCTGCCAATGTTACTCGCAATGCCACTCTCTACCCACACCAATCTTCCACAGACAAATGGTTTAATTTATTTTAAGAAGAAAAGGCACCTAGAGGTGACTTCTAAGCTGCTAGAAAGAGACTTCAGGTTAGGAATCAGTATATATCTGCACCAGAATCTCCATCCCGTTTTTTGTTTGTTGGTTGGTTGGTTTCACAGCTCTGCCCTCCTGGTTAGTAGAGGACTCTGTACTTTGCAGATAACCTGGGTCTTCTCCAGAAGGACTGACCTTTCACCTCTATAGACACCAGGTTACACCAGCCATTGAAGTATGTTAAAACAAAGTTGTAAACAACTTCTTAGTGTTTCAATGCAAGCACACAAGCACGTGTTGGATGTGTTAGATCAGTTTGCGCTTGGTTATTTCATATGCAATCTTGTGTGACTTTGAAAGGACTTCTGCAGAATGATTATCTGCCTAGTTAGAATGCCTTTGCTTTGTTATCAAGTTGCCTGCATAAAATAGGGTTAGCACTGACAGCATCTCTCTCTCTCTCTCTCTCTCTCTCTCTCTCTCTCTCTCTCTCTCT
>JADRCD010078238.1:0-10944 GCA_019843815.1 Montemys delectorum | reverse complement strand
CCTGTGCTGCTCAGGTCAATGGACACTTGTGTGCCGCTGCTCTTCCCAGCCTTAACTTTCACAAACTGATCAGTTGAGAGATTAAAGGCATTTAAAGCCCCTGAACATGGTTGCAAGCTGATTCCATCTTAGCTCCCATTCCTAGGGAATGGTTTGTTGCTTCTTTAGGAGGCAACATCACAGCTCAGAATGAACTTAACGTGAGGTCAAAATTAACGCCCAAATCCTGGCCATGGCAGCCCACTATGGCTTGTCTGCTTGAATTACAGCACCCAGATGGAATTCCTGTTTCTAAGACATCCTCGAGTCCAGAAAATCCTCACGGCAAGCCAGTCAGATGAAATAATTTTCTAAAAAAAAAAAATCTACAGAATAAAAAGGGTGGAGGAGGGCAGGAGAGAAACACCTTGAAATGCTTTTCAAGGTAAAACACAACCTGGGAAAACTTGGAATAAAACATGGTAGCAACTGGCCTGAAAACATTATTCTACCAAAGCTTTGCTCTACAGAGGTAAAAACTCCATCTTTACTGGCACAGAGCTTACCACTGGCAGAGCTAGCTCTGAGAAAACCTTGGACAGTTTGCTCATGCTAAGTGTGATGGTTAATTTGCCAAGTTGACACCACCTTACAATTACCTGAGAAGAAAGCCAAAGAAAGACTCCCTATATATCAGGCTGGCCTGAGGGCATGTGTCCAGGTGATTGGCATGATTAAATAAAAGTGAACAGCACCATCTGGTAGTGACTCAGCCACAAGGGTGTAGAAGAAAGGAACTTTTGACTCTGTGCTTCACTTGCTTGGCCCTTATTCTCCCTTGGGAGGCTATGGGCCCCATTGCCCCTGAGGCCTATCCTGTCTCTGATATTAGAACTGGCTTCTTTGGGCTTCCAGTGTGGACTGATGATCAAGAGGCTCTCCGGAAGTCCCACTGGCCTTTGGCACCAGATCGGAAGGAACTTCAGAGGCACTGAGCCTTGCAGGTCGAACACTTACCAGGTTCTCAGCCTCTCAAGCTGCCATGGCTGGACTACTCTAAGCTCATCATGGAAGCCAATCTAGCAAATCTTCCTTTAATATAGCACCAGATCAGCTCTGTTCCTTTGGAGAACCCTAGCACACTTAAGTGTTCTATCTTTTCTGAAGACCTGGCACTGCCACGCACACAACACAGCTGTGGCGACAAGTGTACTCATCGTCATAGCAACCTATCTTCCTGTAACAACAACTGGGTGACGCTGACTGGCACTGTTATGGCGCCTCTTTGGTTGGGACACAAAACAGAACTATCATGGCTCCATAGAAATTAAAATGTGTTTGTGCTTAAACAGCAGGGCCTTGTATCACTTGAGATCGTCTGATAAGTTCAGGTATATGAATGGGAGATGGAGCAACACATTGTGAACAGGGTTTCCTGAGTCATCCGCCAGCCAGCCTGCTGAGCAGGTGTCACAGGATGACCTTTGCCAAGTCGTGCTGTGTGTGCTGGGTTGGGCCTATTAACAACTAGGAGTTTCCTGCATTCCTTAAAAAAAAAAAAAAATCCACTTCCTGTACTTCTGGAACCTCCAAGATGGGCAGAGGTGAAGGGTCCCAGCCGGACGTATCCGCTACCATTCTGACCCCCACATGAGACGTGGGATGTATTCTCACAAACTGGAACTGGGCTGGACTTAAAATGACAGTTGGGAGAATTCCTTAGTGGTTTGGGGGACAATATGCTTCATGGTGGGCAAGAAAGCAATCATGAGCCCCGAGGAATCATGACTACCAAAGGCCACGAGGATGAACTCCAGCGGAGCAACTCTCTGGTTCCATTCCTAGAAAGGCCAGGTCTACACTCATGGCACTGGCATCCGGGGGTCTTTACTGTGACTGCACTCAAACCAACTCCAGTGAGCCCTTCACCTTCACACCATTTGTCAATGGACTAGACTAGACTGGAGTGTATGCATGTTTATCATCTTGGTTCCACATTCGAGAGAAAATGCTATTTGTCTTTCTGGGCCTGGCTTTTTTCACTTAATAGGATAATCTCCAACTCCAATTATTGCTGCAAATGACATAATTTCATTCTTCATTATGGCAGATCCAAATCCCAGTGTGTATTAAAAAAAAAAAAAAAAAAAAAAAAAAAAAAAAAAAAAAAGAGCCTCCCCCACCCACGCCCCCATTTCCTGGCAAAGTGAAGTAATGCCTGCATAGTCTTAAGCATTGCCTCCCTCAGAAAGCAGTCAATTATCTCTAGGAAACAAAACACCAAACAAAGACAAATCCCCCCAAGCCAAAAAGCCAAACAGATAAGAGTAACCTCTGCTCTCCCTATTCAAGGCTAGCCTAACTTTGAGACATTTCTTCAAGGAAGGGAGAGTCACCCACAACCCGGTGGAGGAGAGGCAGGCAAGCCCTGGGTGGCTGGCAGTTGGGAGCCAAGAGCAGCAAGTAATGGCAAAGGTCACTTAAGCTGCTGAGAAAGCCCTCCAGCTTGGTTCACATCCCGGCTAGCAGATTCCGAGTTTCAGGGCTGGACAAAGGCTGACAATACACATCAGACACGCCCCTCAAACACAGCACAGAAGTAGGTTCAAATTCTGATTGTGGTTTTCAACAATGCTTGCTGTTTTCCAACTGTGCTAATCAACACACAATTCGTTTATCATGTTCAAATTCTTAAAAAGATACGAATGCTAATAGACTATGGTACCCTTGAATTTAATGGATATATCCAGTCGCCCTTCTGTCCAGAATGGGTGTTACATTAACATACTGGTTTTAGAATAATTAATTTTTTTTCATGAGGCAAGTGGAGATCCACAGACTACTGAAATGTGAATATGATTTGTTATGATTTTTTCCAAAACTAGATGCTGCTTTGCATGCACTCTATAAAAAATATAAATGTTCTAGAAAGCAGCAATGAATCCGCTTTTAATAAATCTGGAAAAGAAAACGCAAGTCTGATCCTTTGTGTACTTTCCAAATATCATCCAAATATCAAGTACAAGTTAGCTCAACGTCACAGTTCTAAAGCTCTCAGCTCTGCTGCCCTCTATTTCCCAGGCCACACCACGGCGCATGGCCACGCGCACCCACGCATGCGCAGAAGGTGCTCAAACCCATCATGCAGGAGACGTACCAGCTTTTCCATCTTCATTAGCTTCATGTCCTGCTGGTGCAGCTTCTCATTCTTGATCTCTAACACAGCTTTCAGGCTTTCTAATTCTTGCTCCAGATACATGACCTGAGGGTTTTTCTGGAAAAAACACACTAAGATAAGTACTCTGACTTTTTTCACATATTACACAGTCCAACCTCTTGATATACTGATTCTCTCATTTAAGACTTAGAGAAACAAGCAGTAAGTGACTTACTCCCTTTGTTTTTTTGTTTGTTTGTTTTTTAAATACAGGGTCATGCTTTAAAACTTAGACTGACTTGATATATACAGTCATCCTCCTGCCTCAGCTTCCCATTACTGGGATTATAGGCATTCCCTGAATCAGTCTTTTTTGATGCAAGGTCTCACCCTATAGTCCAGGCTGACCTGGGACTCATTTGGCTCAATCTGTGGCTATCTCCTCTTGTCTCAGGTTCTCAAGTGCCAGAATTATAAAGATGAATCACCATGCCTGGCTTACCTTCTTATTGCAATTTCAAAGAAGTAAAAAAGAATTAAGATCCGTTTAACCTCAAAGACTTTGGCTACAGTATTGAAAACCAACTTATTTTTCCCTGGTTATTTAGTATGGTAAATACTGCTTTTATCAGATCACTCATTAGAAACAAGAAACCATTGCTTACAGCGTAAAAACAGAGCTCAGGATAGGGAGCTCCCTCCACTCCTAAGCTAGTGTCTGGAGGGAGAAAAGGAAACAGTCGTGCTCTCTAAGCAAAGTCAGTATCTGAGGAGAAACACAGGCAAAGGCAGTGTCATATGCAGGGCTCTGGGAAACGACAAAAATTCGATAATGCCCTGTGGCTCTGGGCTTCTCTCGTGGCTACGTTGGCTTGGCCATCCATGGCTCTAGGTTAGCCATAACATTACCACAGAACACAAACAATCTCCCAAATGGACAGTCGTGATACCACCACTGTGAAGTAACCCCACAGCCCACTCCTGGTCTGATGGAGATTCAACAGATTCATCCAACAATTTGATACCAATCAGCTTGCTCACTCTGTCTGTCTGTCTGGACTATTGGCCAGATGTTGAGTGAAAGTTTCTCCGACAGGATTCAATGGCTCGGATGACAGAAAAATCCCTCCTGAATCAAGAACTGCCTTCCCCTTCGGAGGATGAATGCCCAGGGAGGCTTGGCTCTGCTTTAGCCCTCTCTCCAAATTCTTTACTTCACAAAAGGAGAAAATGCATTCTGTGGGTCAAATAACCTGCCTTGTAAAGGCCAGGAGAGGTCCCAAAACAGATCACACATGTAACTTTGATTCCAGGCTCTTCGAAATCAAATTCCATGTGGTCCCTTTAAATAAGGGTTTGGAGGGAACTTAAGATAAATCCCTTCATATTCATTTGAGGGAAATCTCATAATTTCCATTCAACCTCTAAAAATGACTTGTATTTTATGTATATCACGTGAGTGCTTGCCTGTATGTATGTACATACGTATGTGTACGTATGTTACCCTTCTGTAAAAAGAAATGATGTGCAGCCACACCCTGGAAAGGGGCTGAACCTGACAGCATCAGACTCAGCAGAGAAGAGAGTTATAAAAGGCTATGTTGTATCACATGGTTATATGGAAGGTTCCGAGCAAGCAAACCCATGGAAGTGGGAAGTACAACCATGCTTAGCTCAGGCAGGAGGCGCTTGGGGATTGGAGAGTGGCTGTCGGTGCATGCGCGTCTCTCAGGGAGAGAAGACCATTCTGGAATGTTCTAACACACAATGTCATGAACACACTGTAAGGTTATGGTTATGTAACCACACCACAAGAAGACAACCTTTTGTCATTGTTACTGCAAAAATATTCCCAGTTTTAGTTTTTTTCTCAGTTTCTCATGGGGTATTTGCTTAGATCTTTGGATTCCAATCTACAAATCATTTTTGGAGATGTGAAAAAAGCCATCAGTGAACAAAATTGTTTCACACAATTAAAACAGTGTCCCTGTGAAGAAGATTCCAAGTCCCTGTTATCTCTCTAGCTGCTGAAGAGTTAATCGACCGAACATAGAAGGAACACCCAGTAGCCGCGGGAAAACGACAGAACACAGAAGGAGCACCCAGTAGCCACGGGAAACGACCGAACACAGAAGGAGCACCCAGTAGCCGCGGGAACACGACTTACTGAATTCGCCTTCTCTCTCGACAGTTGCTTTTGTTCCTCCGACTTCAACCTTTCATTTAGAGCATCGTTTTCACTTTTCAGATCATTGATTTGTTTCTAAAACACAAACAGTAACAACGTGGAGCATCAGATGCCAGGAAAGGGCCAGAGGCGCACAGAGGCCTCGTCCACACCATCTCACGGGGCTAGGAGTGGGCCACTCACCTCCAGTGATTCCTGCTTCTCATTAAGCAGATTCTCGAGTGATTTCTTTTCCATTTCATGGCTTTTCTTGATTTCTGGAAGGCAGGGGTTTTGTTGTGGTTATTTTTCCCTTAAGGTAACAACACCCTGAGAACAGTGCTCTACAACCTGCCGTATATAGACACAGCAGCTGATGATGAAGTACGACTTACGTTACTGTTCATTCATGAGATGCAATTCTTTAAATTAAGAGCATCTTCTCATAATACCTTTATGAGGTAGGGCGGAGATTTATGGTACCCATGACCAGAAACCCTGATGCCCACAGAGGCCAAGGAAACTTTCAAGCTCTTAAAAATGAAGGGTAGGGCCTCAAAAGACAGGTTTCTGATTCCTGGATGGGGGTCCCTGTCTTCCTTCCAATGCACTCTTCCAGAAGAAAACAGAAATCTAAAATTAAGCCCTCTCCCAGCAGGAAGATGACAATGTTTGCTAACTGCCTGCAAGTCAGCCATCATCTCTGACTCCCCACAGCGCAATCTCTTATGAGAAGTCTCTCCCAAAGGTCACACAGCCATTTTAACCACACACACACACACACACACACACACACACACACACCCCCCTGCTACTGTGTGAGCCTCAGCTGACTCGTGGTAGACACCCCACTGCACTGCTGGCTTTGTCCTCAAGGGAATGGCTTCTCGTTCCTCTTCCTTTTGACATCAAGCCTTCCTGTGCTTATCCTGTCCTTGTCGGTCCAATCCCAGCTGTTCTTTACCACAGTCATGAGTGCATGAGTGCTTACGTGTGGATTCCGTGGTACGGTACTACGCTAGAAGCTGACACCTTGACTTTCCCGGGACCTAAAGTAGCAAACCACCGCCAACCACAGCCACCACCATAAAGGTTTTTAGAAGCTTTGGAAGTTCATCCTGCTTCCTAAAGGCCTGGCAGGAATAACCAACCATAATCTGCATCCTTAAGGGAAAAGGACATCCACTAACAATGAACAATGGACAAAGGAATCAAGAGGTTTGCCAAGTGAATATCACAGGGTATTCCGTGCCAGGGAGAATCACAAGTCAGTTTCATTTTTGTGAATGCCACGCATTTCCATCACCCGTCTCCTGAGGCAGGAAAAGCATCCTTGCCTGAGAGGGAGGAGTCATAGGTCTTCTTCAGTAATTCCACTTTCTCTGAGTGGCTAGCTTCCATCTCCAGCTTAGTGGTTTCATGGGCGGCATTTAAGTTGTCAAACTATAAGGAACAAACAGAATGATCACTTACTAGCAAGAACAAAAAGTGCTAAGCCACATAAAGAAGCATACACTAGGGACCTCTGTCATCCACTGCCCCCCACCTAACACACATGTAGAACAACCTACTCTGGCCTTGCCCCTCCCCACAGCTCCAACCCATCCTCTTCAGGAATAAAGATGGTCCAAGCGCTGTGGGGTTCGTTGATGGTAAAGGCTGAGTCCCCTCAAGGTGTAGGGCTGCGTTTCAGAGGTCCACCTCAGCCCCACCCCTGTAGCACTGACCGCTCTACTCTCAGCCCCTAGCACATGCCTGGCATACAGTAGAGACTACGCAGGCACTAAACTTAAAAATAAGGGAAATTCAAAGTTTATTATACTAATGGTTATTAAAAAGGCGTCTTAAAAAAAAAAGTAAAGACCAATGGTTTAGAAGCCAAACACCAGGATGCTTCCAAGTAGATTGTTTTGTGAATATTTCTATCCTTTCTATTAAAAATAGAATTTGTTACGCCTAGGAATTGACCAGAGCTGTGGACACGCTTTGCAAGCTCTTGCTGCACCTCTAAGCTATAGCTCTGAACCGCCTTTAGTTTTTATTCTGCGACAGTCTTATAAAGTTGTCTCAGCCTCTGTGATGGTGGTCAGGGATATAGGGGCCAGGGAGTGGAAGGTGATGGTTTGAATATGGCTGGCCCAGGGAGTGGCACTATTAGGAGGTGTGGCCTTGTTGGAGTAGGTTTAAGACTCCTGTCCTAGCTGCCTTGTTTCTCGCAGTAGCCCTTCAGATGAAGATGCAAAACTCTCAGCTCCTCCCACACCATGCTTGCCTAGACACTGCCATGGTCCCACCTTAATGATAATGGACTGAACCTCTGAACCTGTAAGCCAGCCCCAGTTCAGTGCTGTCCTTAGAAGACTTGCCTTGGTCATGGTGTCTGTTCACAGCAGTAAATCCCTAACTAAGACAGCCTAAGTAGCTAGAGCTGGTGGGATTACAGAGTTCATTTTTTATCTGTCTGTCTGCCTGCCTGCCTGCACTAGGGGTTGAATTCAGAGACTCACAAGGCTTTGTATCACTGAGGACATTTTTGGTCCCGTTGGCAGTTTTTACTTCAAGCCAGGGACTCAAAGTTACTCAAAGTGTTGGCCTTGAGCTCTCTCTGTGGCCAAGGCAGGGCTCGACCATGATCCTTCTGTTTCAGCTTCCCGAGCGTTGGAATTGTGGGTATGTGTGCCTGGCTGCTTGCTTCCCCCTTCCTTAACTCAACAAATGCTTCATCCTAAGAAAAAGAAATCCAGCCCCGTAGCTTCCTCCCGCTAAACTAAAAGGCAAGGGATAACCGATTAAGAATGTAGACAGCATGTAGAGCACCAGCAGACAGCCACACTGGAGCAGCCCCGGCTGCACAGACCTGCTCTTGCAGTTGCGTTTTATATTTTTCTGCCTCCTCAATATAAATGCTCTGAAGCTTCTCGCACTCTGCGGTGTATAACTCCTTCAGCCGGTTCTCCAGTTCCTTCCGGTCTGTCTGATGTTGCTGGTTTAGTTTCTGGACAAATCCTTCATACGCTGTCTGTAAGTCATTCCTAGCCTTTTCTAGCTTCTCACAGGTGCTTGAAGCAGCAACTGAAAAAGGCGGAGAGAAAAGGAGAATGCTTTTTACGTTTGCTCAGTGTCTGAGATGCACATACTTACACCCCCCCGCTGTGATAACGCTGGAGGCAAAAAAAAACGTGGAGCTGTTTCACTTGCCCTGTGACCAGCACTGCAGTACAAGTAAGAAGCGTCCATCAAAGGCCTGTGTGCTAGAGGCCCCCAGGGCCAGTGGGTGGTGATGAACCTTAGGTCACTGGGGCAGACCTCTGAGAGGGACAACGTGATGCTATCTTTCCCTTCCTCACTTTAACATGAGGCAAAGTGTTTCCTCAACCAGGCACTCTCCCTGCCATCATGTGCGCCTTGGCACAAAGGAGTGGGGTCAACTGATCCTGGTCTGAGACCTCCGAAACTGTGAGCCGAGATAAATCTTTTCTTTCTGTAATTTTCACACACACACACACACACACACACACACACACACACACTGCATTTTGATTACTTTTGCTGTATCTCCCACCTCGGTGAGCATCCTTCTTCCACTTAGCATGATGTCCTCAGTGTTCCTCTGCTCTACAGCTTGTGCTAGGACTGCCTTCCCTCTCAGGTTGAGGACAACTCCACTGGCCATACATATCACATATTGACCCACGGATGGTACATGTTATTTCTACCACTGGTCCACCCTGAACAATGCTGCCATGACCATGGGGAAATCAACTGCTCCAGGACCCTGCCTTCAACTTTCTTGCTTACATATCTAAAGGAGGAGTTGCTGTTTCATATAGCAATTCTGCTTTTAGTTAAACTAGTTTTACAATGTAATAGGCAAGATTCCATTTCTCTACATCCTCACCAAAACATGATTAATTTTAAAATCCACAAATATAATGAGGGAAGGCAATGGATTTTTAAGTAGAGTCACAAATACATTAAGAAAATTCTAGTATGAAGACTGAAATTTTTATTCCCATGTGATCTATATCTAACAGTATATAGTGTTCCTTGGCTACTAAAAAAATCCACAAGGAAGAGCCAAGTTCTGAGGCATGTGCTCTGCATGACTTAGCCCCTAGTAATGTGGAGGTTGAAGTAGGAGGGTCTTCTGAGTTTGAGTCTATCCTGGGCTACATAGCAAGACTCTATCGCAAAACAAACAAACCTGCCATGAATGGACCTGCAAAAGTGATAAACAAACCAATTCACAAAGTACAAAGGTTGAAGGGAAGAGCTGGAATGGCGCATGAATGACAAATGCCAGGGCCCATTCCAGAAAACATTTGCGATTAAATACTACAAGTTTTTTTTTATTTCTTTCAAAGAATTTAGTAAAACATAATGAAAGGCCTTCTTAATTGCTAACAAACAACCCCTTATACTGCTTATAAGAAAGAAAAGGAGATTTAAGACATCCAGTGGCACAACATTAGCTTCTGCCAACTGACTTCCCAACCTATCCGTAAAACAACGGACATCCTCCCATAAGATCCCCTGTGTGCCACAAATTAGACCTCTATGTGGGCAAAGTCTGTAAAGATGGTTTGTAGCCAATGGATGAGGGGATCCACTTCCAGTGAGGGAAACGCTAGTTTTAGAATTTTACATGTCAGCAGATAACAAGCAAGTAAACATGACCGAGTTCATCCAGAAACCCACACCAGACACAAAACAGCTCTGCACAGAAGCATCTTGTACATCAGCACCTGGCATACAAGCTTCTCAGCTCACAGGCATCTTGGCAAGCCTGTCATTCAGGAATAAGCTAAGGGAGTCAGCATCTACTGTGGGCACAAAGGGCTTCTAAGTGCAGGCTAACTCTGTCTATACCTGCCAGATTTTTACACATCTGCTTATAATCAAACTATTGTCAGTTTGAATATATAATTACAGTGCGTCAGTGTTTAAAATCAAATAGGATACACAGAAATCCTCTCTGATTAACCACTGGATAGGGCTGTTTGCTTTGTTTATACACACAAAAACAGCGTGCAGCTTGGCTGGCTACCGTGAGCTCGGTGAAGGGGAAATAGATGGGAAGGGAGAGCCGGAAAAGAGAAAGGAAGATCAGATGGGGGATCGCATGGCTTACTGTTGTGACTTCCAGCAACCAAAGGGCAGGCCACGCTCCAGAAGGTGACATCAGCCTGCAGCTGTGCAAGGGACCTTCTGCTGTTTACAATGCTGTGCACAACAGCTGGGCTATGCTTCTCACCCTCACAAATGGCTTCGCTTTGGGTCAGCAGGCCTGGGCTCTTAAGGAGGCTATGATTTGGTAGGGAGGCCCCTGAATTCTGAGAATGGAAACAGTGTACTAAGGGCTCTCAGAGTGCTTCCTGTCTGACGGGACATACATGTTTGTGGTGGGGGAATAAGGACATCACTCCTCAATTTCAGGCTAGAGACTTTCCCTGGCTTCTCACAGTGGAGAGGCTACAGGTCTACCTGTGCAGGCTTCTGTCTATCCTTTGCCTTCTGGCTTCTTTGCCTGAAGTCCACTGCTGTCAGTTCATCTGACAACCAACGAATCCAAAACAAAACCAGAAGGTCATCCAGGATTAAGAATGAGTGACTAGCCTGGCCAAGCAGTGGTGGCACATGC
>JADRCD010078220.1:0-10340 GCA_019843815.1 Montemys delectorum | reverse complement strand
CCAGGGCTGCCACCTCTTCACTAAAACTATACTGGGAATGCTCCCCAGGATCCCCGTGTCTGCTCTATGGGTATATGGCAAAGTTCAAACTCCTCCTCTTGTTTACCAAAACCTTCCCGGCTCTGGTCCGCACCTGTCTTTCAGCCCTGGCTCCCAAGACAAATGCTATACCCCAGCAGTCAAACTGGTCCATGTACCACTCCCTGAGCGCACCTTGAGGCTCCCTGCCTGCAGGCCTTTCTCAATCTTTCTCTGCCACTAAACACCCTGGTCACACCAGCTTCTCCCTGAAGACTCCTCCTGACTTTGCTAAGGATTGTACCAATGTGCATGGTTGTCAGAGAAGCCGAAACGGATGAAGGAGTGTCTTCCACTCCTAGATTTCCAAGTGAGCATGACAAGTCTCGAGTCCACAGGAAAGAAAAGGAGCAAAACGGAGATCTCTTTTAAGTCCAGCCGAATTCGGCTGAAAGCCCGATCAAAACTGGGTTGGGTTTAGGATACGCCTAAGAATATCTGTCTAGTCAATTCCTAGCAACACCCACTAGGCGGCGCCCTCCGTCTCATTCCAACCAAGACGCCTCCAGGTTTTAAAGTTTATTACCTGTCGAACAAGTTTCCTTGCTGTCGTACTGTCCCTTTAAGAAGGTGAACCAGGTGAGGCTGAGGCCCCGCCCCTCCTCTGGCCCCGCCCTCCGCCCCCGCCTAGCCGGCCCGGATCGCCCAGTCCCTCGCGACCTGGCCCAGCCTTAGGGGCCGTGGTCCCAGGTCCCGGCCGGCGCCATGGAGCGGCGCTGGCCCCTGGGGCTCGCCTGGCTGCTGCTGCTCGGCGTCCCGCTGCCCCCGGGGACGCGCGCCGAAGAAGGTACTGACCCCCGCCCTCTCCCTCTGCCAGCTGACGGGCAGCAGCCTGCGAGAGCCGGCATTCCAGAGGAGGCCCTCTTTCCCGCGCCCCACTACTTCTCCCGGGCTTCTCCCCAGCAGCCGGGGAGATCGATTGGGTCAGGCCAATCTTTGGTCTTTAACCCCAGACTCCTGCCCACGGGATCAGTCACCCCTACCCTGTTGGCCAGCACTATTTGCTGCGGTTGGAGAGGGAGTTCCTGACCACAGCCAGGAAGCTGCACTCCCACGGCAGCACGGTGGGACCCTCCATATGCCCACCCCTGACTTTGCAGCACTCAGAAGTCTGAGGCGGAAAGCCTCCTTCTGCCAGCCTAACCGGATCACAGATACCCCTCCAGTGGTGGAAGGGTTAGAACTTTCGGGATTGCCAGATGTGGGGGGATCCAATCTTCCACCTAAAGTTTTGCACACCCTCTGACCATGCCCCTCCCACTTCCCAAAATCATAGCTTCGCTTACGCCCCACCTCCTCTACCCTCACCTACCAGAGCAGGCCACTGACAACTGGAGTCAAAATCCAGCAGGATCCCCTTGCCAGGGTCCCACTCGGGACTACAGAGGCTTAGCTTCCCTGACGTCCGCCCACGGCATCCTTGCAGATGTTCTCCCGGGCTCCATGGTGCCGTGTCAGGGGTTAATCTTCTAACCCTTGCTGTCCTGACTGATTCAGGCTCCAGTCCCCCAGCCCTTGTCCCACTCTGCCTTTCTCCTCTGCCTCAGATGTCACGGTGTTAGGAGCACGTTTTGGCAGCCTCGGACTGGAGAGTCCCAGAATACCCAAAGTAGGGAGTTGGGCACCTCCTCTGCAGGGGTGACATCCTTCTTTTCTCCCCCATTCAGTCACTCTAATGGACACAAGCACAGCACAAGGAGAGCTGGGCTGGCTTCTGGATCCCCCAGAGACTGGGGTAAGTGTCTGAAGGACCTGGGAAAGTTCAAGTTTGAAGGCCAGTGGGAAATGGGGTGGAGAGGTGGGTGGAGGAACAGAAAAGAGCAGGAAAAACTGGAAGTGTCTCCTCAAGAGGGGGAGGGGAAGCTGAGTCAGAGGCTCCTGAATGGTACTCCTGGGGAGTTGGGGGGTGTCAAACTTCACTCAGCGGGAACGACCTCTTCTCCCTCACCCTCCTACCTTAGTGTATGTGTGTGGGGGGGTGGGATGGAGGGATATGAACTTTCAACTCCTAGGGAGGGCATGCCTATGCTAAGGAAGGCTGGATGAGAGCTGAGACCCCTGGAAAGCATCCCCCAGACTCAGCTCTGTTCCTTACCGTGGAGTTATGTGGATGGGTTTCAGAACATTAGAGAGCTCCATAAAAGTGTAAATGATGGATGGATTTTTTTTTTTTCTGAAGAACAGAGCCAAAACTTTCATCAAAGTCTTCAAAGGTATTTTGACTCCCTCAAACTTAAAAGCTGCTCGCCTCCATGGCCCCTGCACACTCTCCATCCCTCCCAGGCAGGCTCCACAAACACCATGGATTCCAGCTCTTTGAGAAAGAAAAAAAAAAAAAAAACCCAGCTCCAAGTCGCTAACCTCCTTAGGTGTCACTGAGACCCTAAGAGGTGACAGTTAAGAGTGTGAGCAGAGGTGGACAAGTTAGTGTGTCGCAGAGATTGTATTCAGACCCGAAGTCCAGAGACACCCCTGCTGCAACGCAGTAAAGCTGGCCTGAGAACCACAGAATGGTTCCTCTAGGGTTGGAAACGTACTGGTCCTGGACCTAGTCTCTGGCTTCCTTACTCCAATACCCAAGACATGTGCTGCCCCTGTTTCTGGGATTAGGGTTATTGCCTTCCTTCTCTCTTGGACTGGAGGGTCGAGGCTCCCCCTTTGAGCTCTTCCACAGAGTGGCCTATAATTAGAGTTAATAGACTAAACCATAATGTATTCTCCAGGAGGGGCCATTTGGAAAATCCCAGATTAGGCCAGCTTTAATAGGTACCTCATCTCATAAACCAGCTAATCACCCACAAGGAAGGCAGCAGGACCATCTGCTGGCTCCCATTGGCTCTTCCTTAAGCTCCACCAGCCCCACCCAAATAACTCATCCCTAACTGAGCCCCTGTGGAAGCAAGGCTCTTTTCCTGTCAGATGCTAGAAAGGCAGTACACCCCAGCAACTGTACTCTCAGTCTCTTTTCATGTCCCTTCCCTCTTCTAAAACAGATTAAGTCCTTGGAGCCAAGCTCCCAGAATACACCCATATAGCACCCAGCAGCTCCCGAGTGTCAAGGGAAAGGATCCTCAGTGCTGTTTCTGGCCCCAGCGTTGTCTCCATCTGTCACTGCTGGAGCTGGAAGAGGCAGTCACAGCTAGGAGCATCTGTTTCCCTAGGCTCCAGCTGCAGCCTTGGCGGTCTGGCTAGTGGTCTGCCACACAGTACCACAACCAGCCTCTCCACCTGCCAGGGCCCTGTGCCTTCCTCTTAGGCTCCCAGCAAAGTTTTCCCTCCAGGTGTCGCTTCATTCCAGCTTTGTGGCCTTTGGACACTCCTCTTGATCTTTGAACTCTGACATAATACAAAATTATGTGCATCAAAATGGCCCCACCCTACCAATTCTTAATTAGTGATACTTTTTTTTTTTTTTAAAGGTCCTGAGGGCCCACTCATCGGAGTAGAATACAATCACAGATTGAACTTTCTTAGGGCCTCAGTCTCTTCTCCGTCAAGTTATGGGATGGCATCCCAAATATAGTAAACTATTTTGTGAAATCTGTGGGCTTTCATAACTACATCTGGCCAAGAAAGCACTTAAGAGAAAGATGACGTGCGGTATCTGTCCCATCCAACAGATAATCAGAACATCAACAGTAATTAAAACCTGGAATGATAACAAGAAACCCAGGCCAATGGAACAGAGTAGAAAGTTCAAACACAGAATCCACATGGACGATATTCTCACGTGGATGGCCATGGAATTTCTAGTCCATGTGATAAGTACTGCTGGGGACAGGAGTACTTCCTACCCTTCCCCTAAGAGAGGCTGTGAAAGTGACAACAGATGATGAATGAACAGGAGAAACACTATTTTAATTACCTTCATTCACACAGGATGAAGTTCCAGGAAAAGTTCAGAGGGTTGAAGCTTGTGTGTATTACCCTGAGCTTTGGAGAGGAGTGGGGGCGGGGAGGTGGTGACAGGCCCAGTGTGAAGTGAACAAAGGCTGTCTTGCTGTGCTCAGTTTAAAAGTCTCTGAGGTTAAAGAAGTTTTCAGTGAGCAGCCTTCTTCCTGGCAGTGTTAGCTCACTAGTTTAAGTCCCTTTCAAAGATGTAAGTTTCTTTTGCCAAAGGGCAGCTTTATGAGCTAATCCTGTATCTATAGTTTTTTCCTAGCGGTCATCTCAAACAATGCCACATAAATATAGTTAGGGGTGTGCGCTGACCCCCCTCCAAAAGAACTGATTGGTCACCCTACTGCCAACTGGATGTCTGCAAGGTTTGTGACAGAATGAAAGGAAGAACTCCTCTCCTTGTTCTATGAGCATATACAAAAAAATAAATTCTAGTAAGAATAAAGTTTAAACCAAAAAAAAAAAACTTTCAAAATTTTCAAAAGATAAAAAGAATTTTATGATCTCAGTCAAAACACACAGCCCCAAACTCATGATGTTTATACAAAAAAAAAAAAAAAAAAAAAAGATGTGTTTTGACATACAAGATGCCATTAGCAAAATGTGGCATGGCTGAGAATATTTGAAGCATACATAGCAAGCAAATAATTAGTATTTATATTTTTTAAAAACTCACCCAAGTGAATAACATTAGCCAATAAACATATACATAGCCGATGAAGAGAATAGCCAATAAACATATACATAGCCGATGAAGAGAAAAGAAACACAACCGCCCCTTCAAAGAAATGTGACTTGGGAGGGCAATGAGGCTGCCTCGGCCATGGAACTGGCAACGTACAAAAAGAGTATTAACATTAATATCTCTTCTAATTAGCTTTTTAGAAAATGAACTCTCCTATGCTTGTTTCCAAAGTGTAAGCTGATAAAACCTTTGGAGGCCAATTTAGCAACAGCTTATAAATTTTGAGATCTATCTATTGATTCAGCAATTCTATGGAAATCTTACATTCATCAGTCTGCTTTCCTAGAATAAAATGAAAGGGAAAAAAAGCTAGAAACTAATTACCCAACAACAGGTGAATGGTTAACAATTATGGTGCATCCATATGCTCATGTGCTGTTTATATACTGCAACAAGAGACGGGTCTATAGGGCTAGTTCCAGGGCATTATCTGTTACACCAAAGGAGGTTACAGAATAACCCGTGTAGATATTTATTCTAACAAGGCAGAACCATTTAGACTATTTCCCAGGAGGCTTTGAAAGTGGTCTAGACAGCTTTATTTCAAACCATTAAGAATGGCTACCTCTCAGATTAAAGGTGGAAGGATGGGGAGACCTAACCTTTGTCCGTCAATTCCTGAACCTGCTAGATGTGAAGTTTAAGAGCATAAATTCTGTACCTGGAGTACCTGGCTTTGTACTCCAACTCTGTCTCAGATATTGGGCAAGCCACTCCACACTGGCTCTATATCAGTGGCCTGTTGCAAGTTACGGTAATGCCAGCCATTATGATTACTCGATTTAAAAATTCTTTCAATGTGAAAAAAAAAAAGTCAAGGGGTAGATTAGATGGTACCTGGGAGCCCCACTAACTGTTGGGACTTTGGTGGTGGCATAAGTAGAAGGAATATTGGAGAAAGTGAGATCCCTGTGTAAACAGTTCTTAGTTTGTCCCTGTCCTCTAAGGGCAGAGCCTTTAGTATTTGAAAAATAGGGCTCTAAACAAACCTGAAGATGGCTTTTGAATGAGCTTTGCCTCTGTGGGGACCTGAGAGTTCTGTTTACTAAGTAGGCCCAACCCATACTCTTGTATTTGAAGCAGATGAAATTAAGGGACCAACCAGGGCTGTCTAAGAGCTTAAGGGGTTGCTGTCTTATCTGCCCCAAGTCCAAATAATGCCCCAACTTGAAACACTTAACCTACTGTCCTGGGGCTGGAAGGTCTGGCAAGGTCCATTAACCTGGGAGTTCTGACTCCAACTCCCTCTTCATCAGCTCTGGTCACTGAGTCTGATTCTCTTCTTGCAGTGGAGTGAGGTGCAACAAATGCTGAATGGGACACCCCTGTACATGTACCAAGACTGCCCAGTACAGGAAGGTGGAGACACTGACCACTGGCTTCGCTCCAATTGGATCTACCGAGGAGAGGAAACTTCACGAGTCCACGTAGAGCTGCAGTTCACTGTGCGGGACTGTAAGAGTTTCCCAGGGAGAGCTAGGCCTCTGGGATGCAAAGAGACCTTCAACCTTTTCTACATGGAGAGTGACCAGGATGTGGGCATTCAGCTCCGACGGCCTTTGTTTCAAAAGGTGCTGCCCACCCCTTCATTGCCATCCCTTCTCTGATATAGATCCTTGCCTTGGTCCTCACCATGACCCAGCTTAGCCAAGGAGAAACAGAGAAGAAACTGGAAGCAAGTGCAAATGTAGAATAAAAAGGCAGGACCAGACAGCGGTACAGAGAGGCAGTTACTGAGTACCACTGGCTGTGCCCTGGCTTTAAGGGCATCATTTTACCTCTCTGAACATTAGTTACCTCATCATATAATAACCTTATCACTTGCATCCATTGAAATAGCTTGATGCTGTTGTCGAAAGGGGAAGCATAGTGTGGAGATTTTTCACACATTTTACTTCAGTGCCCCTGATTTTCATGACATGCCTCCAAGAGTATTGCTCGAAATACACAGGACAGTTCCTGGCTGCCAATCACAATCCCATACCGTTCTTTCCTAGCGTGGAAACATCCTAGAATACAAACCAGTCTGGAGCTTATTATTATAGGATGTGCTCTCATTTCTTTCCAAAGAGCAAAGGTTGTAAAGTTTGTTATTGGTAATAAATTAGTTATGACACACCCTATAACTGATCACCTCATTGGCACCAGGCTTGGGAACACTTCCCAGTGGTGGAAGTTTTATGGTCCGTAGCATTCTGCTGTCTGAGTTCCAATCCTAGCTCCATCGTGTCATAGCTCTGCTATCTGTTAGAAGAGCTAGTTTGCTGTCGCCTTAGTTCCCTTCTCTGTAAGTTAAATGGTAAGACATCTTGTCTCATAGGGTTATTGCATGAGCCGAAAAACATGTCTGTAAAATGATTACCCGGGGACCTCACACATCATGATCTCTTCCATCGTGGTTGTATAAATTGGGTGTTCCTTACCCACAATGCTTGGGGACTGAAGTGTTTCAGATTTCAGAACTTGGTATATTTATATAGACAAATCTTGGGAGTGGGACCTAATTCTAATTTTTTTTTAAAGATTTATGTATTTATTTTATGTATATGAGTACATTGTCGTTATCTTGTGACACACCAAGAGAGGGCATCAGATCCCATTACAGACGGTTGTGAGCCACCATGTCGTTGCTGGGAATTGAACTCAAGACCTCTGGAAGAGCAGCCAGTGCTGAGCCATCTCTCTAGCCCCCAGGACCTAATTCTAATTATGAAATTCATGTGGTTAATCTCATGAGATCATATATGGAAATTCCCAGTTGTGGCATGCTATAGGCATTGCCAGGTTTGGGAACTCTTCACGTTTTAGATTTTTGGATTAGAGGTAGCCATCCTATATTAAATCAAGAGATGTATATTATACAGGACGAAGCATGGCTTAACATCATTTCTTCCTCTCCCCTAGGTAACTACTGTGGCAGCAGACCAGAGCTTCACCATCAGAGACCTGGCTTCAGGCTCTGTAAAGCTGAACGTAGAGCGTTGCTCCTTGGGTCACCTCACCCGCCGTGGCCTCTACTTAGCTTTCCACAACCCAGGTTCCTGTGTGGCGCTAGTGTCTGTAAGGGTGTTCTACCAGCGCTGTGCAGAGACTGTGCATGGCTTGGCCCACTTCCCTGACACTCTCCCTGGACCTGGAGGGTTGGTAGAAGTAGCTGGAACCTGCCTCTCCCATGCACAGATCAGCTTGGGTTCCTCAGGTCCACCACGCATGCATTGCAGCCCTGATGGTGAGTGGCTGGTGCCCGTGGGTCAGTGCCAGTGCGAGCCTGGCTATGAAGAAAGCAGTGGAAATGTGGGATGCACTGGTAAGGAATGGGGAAGCGGGAAACCACAGGGTACACCCGGGTGGGTCTTCCAAGTCCCCAAACAAGGCTTCCATGATTTTTAACTTGAGTGGGATGTCTGTGGGGGTGTTCCAATTCTAGCAAAAGGGAAGAGGAGGGGGTTACAGGTTTTGTCCATCATGTAAACACAAAATAACAGAAAACATGGTTCTGCCTTCTCCAGCCTGTCCTACTGGCTTCTATCGAATGGACATGAATACACTCCGTTGTCTCAAGTGCCCCCAACATAGCATAGCAGAGTCTGAGGGGTCTACCATCTGTACCTGTGAGAATGGACATTATCGAGCCCCTGGGGAGGGCCCCTCGGTAGCATGCACACGTAAGTCTTGCAGTCAGGGCCTGGCCATCTGGCAACAGGTGCTAGACCCTCCTTGGGACCAGCATCTCTAGAGCTTACCAAGTAATGGAAACCTAGGTAGTCAGACACTGATTATAGCCGCTCCCTGCCCTCTGTCCTCTGTAGAATGCAGAGGTGTGTTATATACTACTTCCTCTTTGGTAGAAGTTTAATCTCTCACGAGGGCTTTGGAAAATGTAATTGGGAGATAATAGAAGCAGGGGTCAGTGGCTTGGGTGAGAGGAAATAGACACCTGTTTGATAACTTATCTATCTCCTCCCACAGGTCCCCCATCGGCTCCCCAAAATCTGAGCTTCTCTGCATCAGGGACTCAACTCTCCCTGCGCTGGGAGCCCCCCAGCGATACAGGGGGACGCCGTGATATAAGATACAGCGTGGAATGCTTGCAGTGTCGGGGCATTGCACAGGATGGGGGCCCCTGCCAACCCTGCGGAAAAGGTGTGCACTTTTCCCCAGCAGCTTCCGGGCTCACCGCATCTACTGTGCAAGTGGAAGGCCTCGAGCCTTATGCCAACTACACATTTACCGTCAAATCCCAAAACAGAGTGTCGGGACTGGACAGTTCCAGTCCTAGCAGCGCATCCCTCAGCATCAACATGGGGCATGCAGGTGAGGCACCTAAGACCACAGCGCTGAGTGATAGGCAGGAAGCAGTGGAGGTACAACTTGAGTGACTCCTTCTTACCTTCCAAATTCAACCTTGTGTCCAGAGTCACTCTCTGGCCTGTCAGTGAAGCTGGTGAAGAAAGAACCGAGGCAGCTGGAGCTGACTTGGGCAGGGTCCCGACCCCGAAATCCTGGAGGGAATCTGAGCTATGAGCTGCACGTGCTGAACCAGGTCAGAAAACATATGGAGACACCCTTCAGTGTTTGGGGTATACCCTAACATTCCTAACTTGGGGTATAGGATGCGAGGAAAGATCCAAAACAAACCTTCTCAGGATAAACATCTGCAAAAGACTCTGACCTTACTGCCACAGCCCACCCTGTCCAGGCCCTCCTGTGTCTCTATCCTCTCTACCAAGCCTGGCTCAGCACAGCCTCATTAATGCAAGTCCCATCCACAGGATGAAGAATGGCACCAAATGGTGCTTGAACCCAGGGTCTTGCTGACAAAACTTCAGCCAGATACCACGTACATTGTCAGAGTGCGAACACTGACCCCACTGGGGCCTGGCCCTTTCTCCCCTGACCATGAGTTTCGGACGAGCCCACCAGGTAAGTTACCTATCTCTTGTTCCACCGAAACATACACAATTGTCATCTCCTGGAGACACTTGAGCTCCTATTTTTAAGTGACCTTTGCCTTTCTCTGTATTTATGCACATAATGCTGCCCATTCAATAATCTCTGTTAAGGGAAATATAGACCCAATGTCCACTTAAAAACTGACCCTCGGTATACCTTGGGACCCTACCTTTTAGCCTTTATAACCACTAATGGCTGTGAGCCCTCAGCTTTCTGAACTCTGACACCCAGTTTCCAGAAGCCTGACAGGAGGAGAGATTGTGGCCGTCATCTTTGGATTGCTGCTTGGACTAGCTCTGCTGATCGGGATTTATGTCTTCCGTTCAAGGTGCTGCCTCTATCTTCCCTACCCATTCATCTGGGATTCCTTTGCTTTGTTAGAAGTCTGTACCCCTAATGATCCTCCTGTCCCCTAAAACCAAAATTTAGACATGCCCCACACCCACCTCTCATGTCGGTAGCAAACTGAGCCAGAGCTCTTGGGACCACTGAGGTTTCCCCGAGTTCCTAAAGAAGTTGCCCTACTTCTACAGGAGAGGCCATCGACAGAGACAGCAGAGGCAGCATGAACGCACCACCAATGTTGATCGAGGTGAGCCAGAAGGGTGAATGAGTGGGAGAGAGAGAGAGAGAGAGAGAGAGAGAGAGAGAGAGAGAGAGAGAG
>JADRCD010078202.1:13053-29592 GCA_019843815.1 Montemys delectorum | reverse complement strand
ACATAGTATTTCAGGGTCTGAATATACCACATTTTGTTTATCCATTCTTCAGTGAATGAACACTTAAGTTGTATTTGTGTTTTAGCTATCAATGAATAACACTGCGATGAATATTGAAGTTGTTGGGTCGGATGTCTCATTCCAGTCATCTTGAGTATGTTGCTGACTCATATGTTTACTCCACAGATAAGCTTTTAGAGAATGACCATGCTAGTTTACAAAGCTGGGGAGAAATTTTCTTTTCTCACCAGCAATGAATGGTGGCTGTAAATTCTCCATATTCTAGTCAATGCTTATTATATAGTCTGACCTCTTTATTCTGGGCATACTAAGTTACTGTAAACCTATAATCTCCTATAATCCTCATTGTTCCAGTATGAGGTAGGTATGGAGGTTCATTATATAAAGAAGTCTTTTGTAGCTCAGGGAAGGGAAGTAATTTGTCCAGTTAACATCACTACCAAATTAGAAGAGAGTAATTCACACCCATCCATTTCATCTCAAATCACATTTGCCTGCTAAATGTAACATTGTACTTCTTGAAACATTCCTCAACACCATTTTTCTTGACAAGTAGCATCTCATTATTTGATCTCTAAATTTATATTTTGTTTGTAAATAATATTTTAGTAAATCTTTCCCCCACACACACATCATACACCCTTTGATACCCTATATCAAATCCGTGGCCATTCTAAATCTTTTTTTTTTTTTTTTTTTGGTCTTGCTATGTGACCTAGATTAGAACAGAACTCACAATCCTTCTGCCTCAGCTTCCTGAGTGTCTGTCAGGATTATAGGCATATGCATGCACACCTTACATCTATTCTATTTCTTCTTTACTGGTGCTGTTGGAGTTTATGTCATTGTCATTAGCGTTCTCATCTCATCTACAAACTTCTAATCTGCTTTCAATACTGAACCAAACAGATATTCTAAAAACATATATTTGACAGTGCTACTAGAGTTAACATTTCTAGGTTTGACAGTGAGGCCTTGATGAAATAGCACAAAACTATCTTAGATTCAGATCTAGCTATTCACATCTTTTTATCACACATGCTCAAGACGAACTGAACTTACTATTTACTCTTTAAGGTATTTTCTTTTTGTAAAATTATTTTTCATTTTTGAGATTATTAATATATTTATAGCATATTCCCCTTCCTTCATGGCCTCCCATATACCCTTCTTTGCTCTCTTTCACATTCATAGCCTCCCTTTTCACTGATTGTTATTATATGCATAAATAGAATATATAAATATATGTTTGTACATATAATCTACTTGGTCTGTATAATGTAATCTTTTCTTAGACAAACCATGATTTTTTTTAACTCATCCAAGCTATTGTTTGTCTGAACAATTTTGACACATATATACATTCCACCCATTCTCAGCCAGAGTTCAAGTAACTTCAAATGATCATTATAATAATTATATCTAAATGAAAAGAAAGCAGAACAGTAATTCCTTAAGACCAGTTGTCTAGTCAGTGTTCAATGTTCCAATTATCTCATTACAAACAACAGGTTCCAAGGAAGATCCCTGTGTTATGACTGTTGAATACATTTCCTTTTGCTGAAGAGAGACTGTATCTTTAACTACTGTAGTATAATATAGCTTTATTTACATGTCTATTTTTATTTATTTTTATAGTGCTGGAAAAGGAACCCATAGCCTTGCATATTCTATACAAGTGGTCTATCACTAGGCTGTTAGCCCTGGCCCTATGTTTCCTATTATTAATGAAAGTGTCAATTTCAATATAGTAGATATTATTAATCTGGGGAATTCATTGATTATTTCTTGAGATTGTGAATAACTTAAAGATTTCAAAATGTGTGTGGACTTATTTTTCTAGAAAAAGATTCTCTGGCTGTTACTGTGTTCTCAGAAGCTATAACTATATTCAGAATCACTTAAAAGCTTATTCCAATGGTCATAGGAAATTATGGACCACAAAAGGTTAGAGGAAGAATATAAATTGGCTATTTGAGGATATCTTTACATAATGGAGAAAGAGATTAAGCTTAAAATTTGAGAAACCTTTAAAAAATTGCTTTTAAGAGAACTACTTGAGAATTAGTTGATGCATTTATCTATAAAGAGTAAATTATGAAATTGATTGTGCACTCTGTCCTTTTTGAATACCATATCCTCTTGAATAAAGCAGCCTGGCATACTAGAGTTTAGTTAGTTGTGTTGGTCAAAGTCGTATGGAAATCTTAAATTGAACTTTATTTGAAATGAGAGCTGGACTCCATACGAATTGGGCAAAGGGGAGGCTGTTCTTGTGGGGTGTACTCAGTTTGTACTCTAACAACAATCTTGAAATTGTGTACTGATTTTCAAGATCAAATATTTATGCTTGTATCAAAACAATGGTTTTGAAGGCCATCATTAATCTTTCCTCTTTGTACCAACTTTTTTCAGATGAAAGTCACCATCAAACTCCTAATGGTACAATCACTAGCAACCTGGATACCCCGAAGCTACTACAGCACCTCAAACTACCCATGCAGAAAAGTGGGGAAACTGATCCTGGAAGAAAGTCCCCAAGCAGACCTGTTTCTGACTGTCAATCGGAGCCCTGTCTAGAGGTGGATGTGGGGAAGTTGGTATTTAGGTTGCAGGATGGAGGGACCAAGACTACTTCAAAGGCTTCCAATGGACCTGTTCCAGGCTCTGGACATACAAAGACCTCCTCTTTCCATATAAGGAGACCAGCTCCCAGGCCAGTGGTTCACTACAAGGAAGGTAAATGTTTAGGAATTAATTCTATGGAAGGCATTACTGAACCCCAAACTACTTTACAGCTTGTGAACTTGCTAGGGTTGGACGCATCTTCCTTCCTTGTTACTCTCATCATACTTCCTCCTATTCAGTGCTTTTTAAATTTAAAATCTTTAAATTAGCTTACAAAGTAGTTAGTTGGCTTCAGGATGAGATTCTAATACACATTTCATTTTTGTTGATTCTCATCCCCTGTCCCCCATCTCCTTGACACCCCTTCCTTACAGTATCTTTTTGCCCTTAGCATTCCCCCCTTTTCTTTTGCTCTATTGTCTTTCTTACCTGCTCCCTTAGAGCCTCTTTTGTTTCCTAGTCACTGGGCATTTTCCTTCCCTTTACTCCTATTTACTGCCACCAGTGTAGATGTATTTTACAGTTGGAAACTAAGATACACATATGAGAGACAATTTACTGCCGCTGTCTTTCTGAGTCTGGGTGAACTGGCTTAAAATAATTTGTTTTCATTTCCATCCATTTTCCTGGCAAATTATTTCATTTTTCTTTATGGCTGACTAAAATCCCTTTGCGTATAGATACCACATTTTCATCATCCATTCATCTGTTGATGCACATCTGGGCCTAGCTATGAAAAACAGAGCTATAGTGAACATGGGTGTGCAAATATATTTGCAGCAGGATATAGAGTCTTTTGAATTTATGCCCAGAAGTGCTATAGCTGGGTAAAAAGGGAGTTCTAGGTTTGGTTTTAGTGATGCCTCCACACTACTTTACATAGTGGTTTTACCAGCTTGCACTCCTACCAACAGTATGAAAGTGTTCCTCTTTCTGCACATTGTTTTCTTGATGGCGGCCATTCTTACTGGTTGAGATGGGATCTCAAACTTGTTTTAATTTACATATCTCTGACAGAGATGCTAAACATTTTAAAATACATTCATTGACCTTTATAATTCTTCCTTTGAAAACTTTCTGCCTTAGTCACTGTTCTATTGCTGAGAAGAGACACAATGGCCAAGGCAGCCCCTTATAAAAGAAAGCATGTAATTGAGGGCTTGCTTACATTTTCAGAGGTTGGCCTGTTATCATCATGGTGGGGAGCATGACAGTCCATAGGCAGACATGGTTCTGGAGAAGTAGTTGAGAGTTCTACTTCCTGATCTATAGGGAGGGAGGGAGACTGGGTCTGGCATGGGCTATTAAAACCTCAAAGCCCACACTCAGAGACACAATTCTTCCAACAAGCCTGCATGTCTTTCAACAAGGTCACACTTGGTAATCTTTGTAATTCTTTCAAACAATTCTACTCCCTGGTGACTAAGCACTCAAGTATACAAGCTTATGGGGGCCACTTTTATTAAAACTCCACAGTATCTGTGCACATGGATGGCCCATATTCTGAGTGATAACTGTTTTGTTGGTGTTTACTTTTTAAAGTTTTACAACTATTTATTTTAGATATTAACTTCTTGTATGTTCTTTAGCTGATGAAAACTTCTCTCATTCTCTAGGCTATTTATTCTATTGATTTGTTGTTATTTGGTGGTGGTGGTAGTAGTGGTGGTAGTGCTGGTGCTGGTGGGGTACCAAAGCTCTTTAAATTCATATGGTTCCATTTGTCAATTCTTGGGTTATTTCTGTTCTGAAGTTTGTTGTCTATAGATATATCCCTAAGTGTTTAGCCTTTGTTTCAGTGTTCTCAGCTTACAAGTCTCTGACTTATTCTGAGTTAATTTTATGCAATTTGAGAGATATAGAAAACTAATTTCATTATTTTGCAAGTAGTTATCAGGTTTTGCTGACGCTGATAGTTGAAAGCACTGTGTCTCTTCCAGCATGTGTTTTTAGCATCTTCATCAGAAATTAGGGGTCCATAGTTTCTCTCTCCTTCCTCTGTTCTGTTCTGTATTGTCCCAATAGCTGATTTGAGGTTAGGAAATGTGATGTCTCTCTGGCTGTGCTCCTTCTGCTTGCAGTTGTTTGGACTATGTTCTTTTGTTTTCCTGACATATTTTAGGCTTATTTTTCTTTCTTTCTGAATAGTGGATCTCAACCCTGTTCATTATATCCTACTGCCTCAGCTTCCTGACTTCTGGGATTATAGGCATGCACCACTGCAGCTGACCAAAGATATTTTCCTGATTATCAGCACAGTGATAGAGCTCAGGTTAAGAAAAATGCAGTGTTGAGTGAGGAACTGGGAAATCGCAGGGACGGAGTTGGTGTGCAGATTGTGCATGAGGCCTTTCACGCTTGCTGGAGTAGCATCAAAGACTTCCTTGGAGAGAGGAGAGACAGACAGAGATGGAAAGAGGGAGATACTTTATAGTGTGAAGGCAGAGGGTCAGTGGTGGAAAATAAGCCTGTCCAGATAAAGCAGAGGAAAGACATTGTGTTGTCAGTGGCAGGGAACAGCCTTAGAACATGCTGACAGCACTGTCTTTGAGCAGTTTATATAATTGCTGTTTTGTGTGGAGGCCAGCAGGATTTCCACAGTGCAGTTGACACTTTCTAATTCTCCAGTTTGGCCCTGCAATGCATTTGCATGCTCACATTATTTTTCATGTCTGTATCTTGGGGTTTATATCTTTAAAATGGGAAAGAGGATCACCTACAAATAATTTTTTAGGATTAAAAGGAATAACAAAATACGTGGCTCATAATCAGAAGATGAGATACGTTAGTAATTCTCTCCCTCTGTCCTGGCTCCCCTCCCTACAACTTGCCTCTTGTAGGTGGCAGCCAGGAAAGGCCAGACATCTATGGAGACATCTGCTTCAGTTTAGAAGTCATATATTGATCATCACATTAATCAAGTAGAAAGTTGGGTAACTGCACTTCTACCCCCATGGTAAACTTGGCCTTGCCCAGTATCAAGCCAGATCCCATCAGCTCAGCACACACAGTAACTTTTAGCCCTCCACTTCAGTTCTGCCTCCAACATCTTTGGATATAGAACCCAATCCCAGTGCCATCCCTTCTGTTGCTTCTCTCACACTCCTGTCCTTTGGACTGCTGGCAGCAGCCCTGTGATCTAATGGCATCAGTTACTATAAGAAATTATCTGACTTGTCCAGAGTCATCCAGGCTTTCTCAGTCTGAGCTGCAGCATTGCCAGACTTTTTTTTCCTTAGATCAGTTAGCAACAAGCTGATGTAGTATAGTTTTCCTCAAAGCCTCTGCCTTCCAGCCTTGGCAAAACTGGGATGGGTTGGGCCATGGTAGAGCCTAGCCAAATCTCTGGTAGAGTTGCCTCTTAAAAATTTCCCCAACCAGCATTTCACCTCTGCTTCCCTTTCTCCTGCCCTACTTTTACTGCTGTTTGTGGTGAATTCCTGGACACCAGAAATTATCAGTTAATCAGTTGCTGTAAATAGTTCTTTGCCTGAGCTACAGCTGATGATTAACCCCATGTGCTAACAAGCAATCTGAATGACTGGCTTGGGAAGAAAGTTGTCTCTTCTGCTTGTCCCTTTTATCTACACCAGTTATTTTTTTTTTCACTTTTGTTGTCAAAGAAGCTTCATTGCTTCAGTTATTCTAAATGTGTCACTGTCCTGACCTCTCCTCATATTTAGCCCTTTCACCGATCTAGCATGTGAATGGATTTCATCATTCCTCACATCTTTTCCCCAATACAATTAGAAATATCAGAAGCATTTCGTATATGGCTTACATCCATGATGATCAACAACTTAGTAACACCCACCATTGTTTGCTGATGGAATTTTTATTCAGAACCATTTTCTATTCCAGACATGGACCAGTATACTTTCTCTTCTTCATTGTATATTCTTTTTTTTTTCAATGTAAATTTTATTTTATTTTATTTTTTTATTAGATATTTTCTTTATTTACATGTAAATTTCTCCTTTCCCAGGTTCCCCTCCAAAAAACAAACAAACAAGCAAACAAACAAAAACAATAAGAACAAACCCCTTTTGCCTCCCCCCTCCTCATGCCTGCCACCCCACCTTCTCCCACTTATTGGCCCTGGCATTCCCCTACACTGGGGCACAAAACCTTCACAAGGCCAAGGTCCTTTACTCCTATAGATGATCGAATTTTCGATCCTCTACTATACACATGCTGCCAGAGCAATCAGTCCCACCATGTATAGTCCTTGGTTGGTGGTTGAGTCCCTGAGAGCTCTGAGGGTACTAGTTAGTTCATATTGTTGTTCATCCTAACGGGCTGCAAACCCTCCAGCTCCATAGAACCTTTCTCCAACTCCTTCATTGGGGACCATGTACTCAGTTCCATGAATGGCTATGAGCCTCTACATCTGTATTGGTCAGGTATTGTCAGAGCCTCTCAGGAGATAGCTATATGCTTGTCCTTCCTTCAGTCTCTGCTCCATAGTTAATCTCTGCCACTCCTTCTGTGGGTATTTGGTTCCCCTTTTTAGGAAGGAATGAAATGTCCACCTTTTGGTCTTCCTTCTTCTTAAGTTTCTTGTGGTTTGTGGGTTGTTCTTCCTGTATTCCAAACTTCTGGGCTAATAACCACTTATCAGAGAATGCATACCATGTGTGTCATTGTATATTCTTATTGTTGATAAGTCTGTGGGGTAGGTTTTATCCTACCCACTTCAAAGATAGAAAGTGTGGCTCAGACATAAAACTTTCCCAAAGTGTGCTGGGTTATAAGATGCAGAGATGTTGGAAACTTGGCTTCTTGGATTAATGGGATATTTTTTTAGGGCATTCAATTTTAAAGATTTATTTTTATTTTATGTATATGAATATTTTCATGTATGTATGTTTGCATCATGTGTGTGCCTTGTACTCATGGAAGCCAGAAGCGGGTGTCCTGTCCCCTGGAATTAAAGTTATAGATGGACATGAGCCACAATGTAAGTACTGGAATCCAAATCGGATTCCTTCACAAGAGCAGCAAGGTTTTTTTTTTTTTTTTTTTTTTTTTTTTTTAACCATGGAACCTTTTCTCTAAACCTACAGGGCTTTGTTGTTGTTGTTGTTCCCTATGTTAGCCACCTTCTTCGTTTTTGTCAGGCACTTACTTTGAGGTATACAAAATTAGCATGTCTCCTTTTGACCATTTGATGTTGCCTTTTAAATTAATTTTCCAGGTTACCATATAAAATAATGAATGGCTTATCATGGCCTCTCCGTGCACATGTGCTATACTTTGTTGCCATTCAGTCTTCTTTTCTACTGTCCTTCCCTATGCTTCCTTCAATTGGTTACCCCTCTTCCCCGAGGTAGCCCTCTCTTCTGCTTTCCTATTTCATTTACGCCATTACTTTTCTCTATTCACCACTTGGTTTAAGATCTCTTCCTCCACTTTCCCAACTTTCTATTTCTGTGTCCCTCTACATAAACTCTCTCCTTTTGCACATGCATCAGTTGAAATCTAGGTCCTGTATGTAACAGAAACATATAGTCTTTCCTCAATGCAACTTTCTCTTACCAGTTCTAGTTTTACAAAATGCAACTGTGTGGTTTCTACAAAAAGATACAGGACTGTTTGGGAGAATGAGGGGGAAAGAAGGCTGTATGTCTCTTGCTTCTGTATATTTGCACATTCATTCAGACATCACACTAAGCAAATGGAAAGACCCAAGATGAAAAAACATGATCCAACCTTCCCAATGTTCATGGTAAGAATGGCCCAGTAATGTTCCTGATGGGTGATGAGAACATTCCAGTAAGAGCATGAGGGTAAGAAGTCCTTGATTCTGCCTGAAGTATTGAGATTAAAGTATGTAGCATACCACATATAGGGGTCCTGTGGCATGTGGGATTCCCTGCTTAGTTTCTTTCATCTATCTGGTGATATGCTCTGGGCTTGCAAGACCTTTTTCACACAGCCATCAATTCTTCACAGGGTGACTAATGCTGTAAGTGGCATTCATATCTGCTCTAAAAGTATTAGGAACAGACTTGCTCCTACAGTAATGGGTGTTGCTGGCCATTATCCACATTTTCTTGTTTGGACTTATTATGCTTTAGTAATCTACTGTTTGGTTTTACTCTGTCTTTCCTGGACTCTAACTTCAAATTGTTCCATAAGGATAATTAATGGCTAAGGGGAAAGGAAGGCTCTATGATGGGCATGGAGGAGTGTCATTCTAGAAGACTTTGGGGAGCTCTAAGAAGATGCAATCTTCTCCCTGCTCTGTACTCCAAGGTTAGGTATAGGTGGATATAAGACAAGGTACAAGAAAATTATAAAAAGTCAAAAACACATGACTGTTGCATCTCCATGCATCTACGTGCTAAGATCACATGCCATCATCATTTGACAGAGGATGGGAAAGAACAAAAGATTTGGAGAGATCAATCAAGTTTGCAGTGAAACCTATGTTTTGCACCAAGATTCAGAAGCAATGAAAGGATAGCCATTTAGTTGAATAGCAGAGGCTAGAGAAAAATTGTAATTAAAACTCCGTTGCCTCACTTGATGTGTGCCTTAAATTTGTCTGCCTCTCCTAACTGTGGGATTTTAGGTAAATCATAACCTCTATGAAACTCTCATTTGTATAAGAGGATCATAATTGTGCCCATTGGATTGCTATAACAAGGAAGAATAACATGTATATACCTGTCCCATTCCAACTACCCTGTAAATGGAAGTAGTTGTTTGGCTTTGATAGCAGGCTATTTTAATTAGGTCAGCTTTACTTTTTATTCTCCCATTATGAGATAGCACCTCTATTATAGGCAAGGCGTGGTGTGTGTGTGTGTGTGTGTGTGTGTGAAAGTATATATGGTATATAAAGCACCTACTTATATAGTAGTGGCTCAAGTGGCAGAATACAAGACAGAGGACATCTGCTTTTCTATATTCTAGAGCCTTGGAGAAACCTCAAACCTAAAATACGAACAGAAGAAAAGAGCTCAGAACTACATTTTTTTTGTCTTCAGCCTGTCTATACACATGATAAACATCCAGAAAGAAAAAGCATTGTGGAGGGAAGGGAAGAAAGAGATAGTTTTAACTCTTCTTTTGTCTTCAAGTGTAGCTTGGTCCGTGGATCTGACAGTCCTCCTCCAGCATGTTTTTCTATACCTTACTTCTGTGAGCCCCACACTTGGCCCGCTAATGTGACTGCCACATCACAGTGCTCTTACTTACTTCCCATGTCTATGACTTTTCATCCCAGTTTGTGCTTTAAGACCCCAGGGAGACTATATGAGATAAGTTGTATGCATTCCTTGAGAGACACAAATGCCCTCACAACATTCCCAGTATATTGAATACTTACTTTTGGTTTCTGAATACTTTTGAAGCTTGGAAGTATTATGTGTGTTTGTGTGTGTGTGTGTGTGTGTGTGTGTGTGTGTGTGTGTGTGTGTGTCACACAGAGCTTAGTTGGAAGCCTAAAAAGGGAAAGCTTTCTTTGCTCTCCTAAAAGTCCGGACTGCATTTTTCTTTACTCAATAAATATTTGTTGAATATCTGCCAGTTACACGCAGAACAATTTACTTGGGTCTCTGTGGAATACAAAGATGATTCCCACCTGGATCTTGCTCTAAGTTGCTCCCATTCTAACAGGGGAGAAAAAGTCATGAAAACAAAGAGCCAAAGTACAAGATTCAAAGTACAAGACAACCAGTGCCTTAAGAGCTACAGAAAGGAACTTGGAGAATCTTAAGCTTCCTAAGAGACATGGCACTTAAGCGGATGCAAATTTGGACATGTGGGAATAGGATAAATAGCATCTTGGGAAGATGATTAATGGCAAGACATGCACACAGAACAATAAATAATAATGTTAGTCTGGACTGTAGCATATGTGAAGAAGAGTGGTAGAAAGCTAGATCAGAAGGGACTTCTGAAAGGGAAGAGGGTATTGAATGCCAACTTAAGCGTTTTGGGTATTTTCTGCAGGCAACAGGGAACCAGGGAATTGAGATCCATTTCTTGAGAAGTAAAAGGAAGGTGAAGTAAAGGAAACGGGGATAGACAGATAAAGAAATCAGGGTTTCTATGGTATTCCCAAAGTAGCATACAAAAATCATCAGAAAGAGGTAAAGGTTTACAGACTGTTTTTGTTTGCTGATTCATCTACAACACAGTCCAGTCCTCATATTGTACTGGCAGAGAAATGAACTGCTGACTTACACAAGCTAGTTTTAGTACTAAGATGAGAATCCAGGTTTCTTGACTCCTAGTTATATGACTTCTTTCCATTCTTGTCAGTTTGACATTGTGGCTTAACTGTGACTGAGACAAATTAGAGGCAAGAAAGAACAACACCGGGGTCTTTCAGCCAAGAAAACTCTTTGCTGCTACTTCAAAGAATGACTTGCAATGAATCATCAAGTTGGAGTTGCATATAAAGGGCCTAATCAGACAAACAGTTAATGGTGCTTAGTTTGGAAGTCCTAGTTAGATGTCCATTTTGATGTGGCTTTAAAGATAACAAATGAGGCTCCTGTTTTGAGGATGGTATCTGCTGTAGTCTTCAAGAGAAATGAACCCTAGCCTAGGCATGACTTCAGGTAGAAGTATTTCCTGGCTCTGAAAGTAAAATATCCTTCTTATCAAACTCCTCACTCCTGCAGCTAGTAGAAATGGAATATCACTGTCATGGTCATCTGTGACCTGCAGTGAAGAAGCGGTGTCATGTGGCTTACAACTTTGTAACTCACACTGCCCATCATTGTATTACTTGGGAACCATTGGAATACTCATGTGCAAGTTCTATTCCAGTCAAACTAGGAACTCTGATCAAGGTAATATACGTTTAAAGATCTTCACATGTTCTAGTGTGTAGCCAGTGTTGAAAGCCAACCGCAGCACTGGTAACTAGAACTCCATAGGTTTCAGAAAGTACATGCACATGGATCTGTTAGTGGTAAACTTTGAGGTTCCTTTTCCTTTTGGAGTATATTCCTCAACAGTAGAAAGGGCACAACATTTGTGCAAAATTATGGCCAATATTAACTGAAAAAAATGTGTGCTAAGTATAGCGTTACAATACTTGGAACAGAACTGGTTTTTAATAATAAAGTAGCCAGAACTGGAACTGTGCAAGACTCTGGAATTAGACCCTGCACTGCAAAATCAGTCAATAAAGATAAATAATAACTACAACTTTACTTATATTTTCCCTTACTGTTATTTGCAATTTTATATTGCTGTTACTAATAACAGACACCAGGGAAAGTAGTAGATATAGACACAGAAGATAAGAATTTCAGTCATTATTCTATTGCAATCTAAACATGTAGGTAATGGGTACAGTGTATTTACCCTTCTGAGCCTTGGTTTCCTTATCTGTAAAATAGAAATGGCATATAGTCTCTATTCTTTCCTTCTCAGCTTATTATGGAGATCATATGAGAGAATGTTTCAAACAGTATAAATTTGTTAGG
Source organism: Montemys delectorum (assembly GCA_019843815.1). Classification (NCBI taxonomy): domain Eukaryota; kingdom Metazoa; phylum Chordata; class Mammalia; order Rodentia; family Muridae; genus Montemys; species Montemys delectorum. The sequence goes on along the minus strand of JADRCD010078202.1, from coordinate 17,491 downwards.
AAAAATCGATTATTATTACTTTTATTTTATTTATTCTTTTTTTTTTTTTTGCTAATACAGTTATAGAAAATCAGATGCTAAGGGGAATAGCATGTCCATTGATGTATGATGGAACCTAGATGGGGAGATAGAAGTTCTGTCTGTTTCCTCATTCCTCCACTAATATACTACTTACACTCCACTATCATAATCACTTGAATCACGGTCTTCTTCCCTGAGAGTCCTCAGTGGATGATTATTTTTAAGATGTAGCTCAGATTTGATCTGTCTCTCATAAAACAAAATTAAAATATTTTTTATTAATTTTTTGAGAATTTCACACTGACATACAATATTTTTATCATATTTACCCTCCTTCTCCCTATAACTTCTTCCAGATCCCTCCATCCTCTCACCCCTTCCAGATTTGATTCCACTCTTTTGTTTTTATAAACCCTACTGAATCTGACTTGTGTTTCTGGCATACTCGTGAGTTTGGAGGTCAACTACTTGTCTTAGTCAGGGTTTCTATTCCTGCACAAACATCATGACCAAGAAGCAAATTGGGGAGGAAAGGGTTTATTCTGCTTACTTCCACATGACTGTTGATCACCAGAGGAAGTCAGGACTGGAACTCAAGCAGGTCAGGAAGCAGGAGCTGATGCAGAGGCCATGGAGGGATGTTCCTTACTGGCTTGCTTCCCCTGGCTTGCTCAGCCTGCTCTCTTATAGAACCCAAGACTACCAGCCCAGGGATGGCACCACCCACAAGGGGCCCTCCCACCCTTGATCACTAATTGAGAAAATGCCCCACAGCTGGATCTCATGGAGGCACTTCCCCAACTGAAACTTCCTTCTCTGTGATAACTGCAGCCTTGTGTCAAGGTGACACAAAACCAACCAGTACAGTACTAGAGTATGTTTGCCGCATCAGGGTTCACAGTATAAAGAAAACTGGCTCTCCCTTCCTTAGTAGCCATTGCTTGTCAATATCTCCTCAACTGGGTGTGGGCTTCCATGCCTCTCCTCTCTATCCTAGAATAGAATGTTGACTAGCTTGATCTTATAGAGATGTGGTGCATACAGCCAAAGCTGCTGTGGGTTCACGAGTGCAACAGTCTTTCAATGTCCAGAAGACACTGTGTTGCTCCTACAATCTTTCCATTATTTCTTCTGCAGTAGTCCCTGCACCTTGGGAAGAGTAAATATGAAACCACAGGTGCCTGTTCTCTGTACTTTGATTAGTTTTGAGTTTCTCTGTAAACTGTTATCCATTGAGCAAATAAGCTACTTTGATGATATCTGAGAACTACACTAATCATATGTATAGAGAAACAGACCAGAGATAGAAGTAGGTTCATCCTTTGGCCCAGTGAGCTTCCCAACCATGGATTTGACTATATACTTATAGTACCAGGCATATGCTTCCTCCTATGGTGACCCTAAATCCAATCAGGAAGTAGTCGGTTACCTTGCAATATTCATACCATTATTGTACCTATGAGCTTATCTTCCCAGGCCAGTTGTTATTTTAGCTTATAGCTAATGACTGCTGATAAGTGCTACCCCGGGCACCCAACATAGAACCTTCTGGTATCATGAAAGCTAGCCATCAGGGTGGAGACTTCCTGATCATACTAACTTGATTTCTCCATGTTCTATGCCCAAAGTATGTGATATATGCCCTAAGCAATATGGTTTTACCATCAAATTGTAGTGGGAAGCCAAGAGTGGCAATAAACTGTGCTGTTTGGGGGGTCTTCAAAATACCTCTGACCAAGAGATTGAGGGACAGTGTCTCACATCTGGCAGTTGCCCTTTTTTTTTTTTTTTGGTAACGTATGGCTTCTGGGAGGAACTGTATTTCCTGTGTATGGAAACTACAATTAAATTTTATGTATTTAACAAACTTATAAGATGATAGGTCTCCATATGATCTTTTCAAACATCCTTAGTGTGACATTTCCCTCCTCCTACCCACTCTTAAGGAACAGATACATTACAGGTGATGTGAGCTCAAGTGTCCATAGTAGGGAAGAAGCAGAATGTCTAACACTTATTTACCCCTGCTTGTTTTGGATCCTATATGCCATCTAACTTAATTATTAACCTTATGAAAAGGCATTGTTATATATCCATTTCCCAGATGAGAAAATGGTAGTCAAGGAGATTAAGTTACTGTCCAGGTTCCCAGTGCTTGGAATTAGTAGGAAAAGCCACACATCCAGGTCTTTATAATTTTAGGCCCTCTGAACTTTCTTTTACAGTATATTACATAAAGTAGAATTAAGACTTGTTTTGATGGACAGGGGAATAAACCAGTTTGATAGAGTACACTTGGTAGATAATGTCCAAGGTGGTGATTCCTATAAAAATGATTTGGGCCTAGCTTAAAGGTGATCTTGAAACTACGTTGAGGAGTTTGAACTTTATCCTGTACATTTTAGAGCTACTGAGAAGAACGTGAAGAAAAATCAAACTGTGTAAACTTAAGTAAATCCTAAAGCAGTATATTATTAGTAGAACTTAATGTTTTTATATTTTTCCTTTAAACATCTTGCAGAAAGAACGAAACTCAAGATATCCTACCATTAAGCAAATATCAAGATCTACTAGTACACTTGCCTTGCTACACATGTGGCTATTTTAATTTTGTCTTCATTGGGACATAAGTAATTTTTGTGGATTTTTTTCTTGTTTCTTTTTAAAAATAATTTATTTTTGTATTCACTTTGCATCCTGATCACATCCTTCTTCCCTCCTCTCTTTTAGTCCTGCTCTTACAAATTCCTCCCCCTACTAACCCCTACCCTTCTCCTCAGAGAAGGGGAAGTACACCTTGGGTACCACTGTTGAGACAGTCTTATTCCATAGCTTAAGGTGGCCTGGAACTCACAATGTAGTCCAAGCTGGCTTTCAGCCTATGTCAGTCCTTCTGCTTCAGACTCTCCTGTGTTGGGAATACAGATGTGAACTTCAATGCACAGATTTGTGGATTCATTTTTACTTTATATTATTTCATATATACATTTATCTTGACCTTTTCCAGATTCTTGTCAGTTTAGATGTAATACACATTGGTTAATTGCTTGTAAGAATAAATTGTTTGTTTAGCCTTTGTGGTTAGGGCTGACATTTTGCTATTAAGGTACGTGTTTTATGTCAATTGGTTTTTCTTATTTTTATCTTGGATGGATTCCTTTGCACTTTTTTCTTCAAAGTGGATTACTGGATAAACAAGTATGAATTATTGCCTATGCACAATTTTATATTTCATCCATATTTGTTCCAGAATGGTTGATGGGTATCTAGATAGAATAGGCCAATTTATAGTGCCATCAGCAGTGTGTGAATACATCTGTTTTGCCATAATACTGCCAGGACCATCTTATAAAAAGTATATGTCTAGTCCTTCCAATTAATCTGTAAGCCAGAAAAGTGGAGGTAGGAAGGTGATTTAGGACAGTTTTTTAATAATGAAAAGTACCTGGGATTTTTTTGATATTTTTTAAAATTTATTGTGCATGTGTATGTAGATGTGCACATGAGTGTAGTTGCCCACAGTGTTCAGAAGAGAATGTTGGATCACCAGGATTTGGAGTTAGATGATTGTGAGTCTCCTGACATGTGTACAGGGGACCTAATTTGGGTCCTTAGCAAGAGCAGTAAGTACTTTCAACTGCTAAGCCATTTCTTCAGTCTCAAGATCTACATTTTAGTGGTGATGAATTTATCGAATTCAGGTTTCTCATCAATCACTGCTTTGTAGCTGGCACTGTCGTAGACACATTGGTTCCTAACTTAATCCTTTCAATTTCTGTAAACTGGTATGTCACTACTCTTGATTATAAAGCCAAGCAAATGTACAATTAGAAAATTCAAACATGAAGTTGTGAAGCCTGGGTTTAAATGTAAGCTTTCTAAAGGGCAGAGGCCAGAAGCATTTTAAAACAAAAAGAAAGAGCTGTTGTTAGCCAAGAAGAAATGGTCCAGGTAACCCCAGTTGAGGTACGTAATAATGCTTGGTGTTCTATTGGGTTGACTATTTATCTCCTTTTTTCTTTTTTAGGAGACACTGACGGTTTCAGCAAAGTCCGGCCCCCAGGAGAAAAACAAACAATCATCCGTCCTCCAGTGAGGCCCCCAGACCCTCCTTGCCGGTCCAGCACTCCACAAAAGCCAGAGCCCAAATCAGAAACAGTGCCTGGCAATGCAGAGGAAATCCCATCATCCGTGTAAGTAATGTGCTTTCTGAACTTGACCTAAGGCCTGTGCTGACCCTAGATAGTACCTGTAGGATCACCATCTCTGGTTGCTAAGCATATACAGCATGTGACTCTAGAGCACTATTCACTTCATAATCTAAGGGACTATCCATTGTCATCCCTGTCTAGAATATTCCACTCAACACCCAGAGCTGAGCTATTTCGCCTCTGAATGTTTTTTTTTTTTTTTTTTT
>JADRCD010078202.1:0-12021 GCA_019843815.1 Montemys delectorum | reverse complement strand
CTCATCAGTCTTCTATTTGCAGGGTGGCATCCAGGACCAGATTCTTTGAAACAGCTTCCCGGAAAACTGGAAGGTAAAAGAAACACAAGACAGAAGAGAAAGAAAATGCATTGTAGAATAAATGCATCAAGAGCATCCCATCAGTTTCTGCTCTTCCATCTCCTTTTCTGTTGCTCTATAGTTCTTGTTCTCTCTCCCCCTCTCTCCCTTTTCCTCTCCTCACTTTCTTCTGCAATTATTATAGAACAGCTTCTACTTCTAATCTGTTCTGCCATTTTCTTACTTGTTCTTACTTGTGTCTCTAACATTCTTAGTTTCTTTCTGTATTTTTTCTTACCTCGTGTCTTCTTCTGTCTGTTATCTCTTTTCTTAATCATTTTCCATTGCTTCTCTTCTGCTTCTCTTTCACAGACATACATTTGCACATATAAACACTGTTTTATGTGCTCATATCCTATCCTGGTTAGGGCTTCTGTTGCTGTGGTGAACCACCATTAACAAAGCAAATTGTGGGGAAAGGGTTTAGTTGGCTTACATTTCTACATCACTCTTTGTCATCAAAGGAAATCAGGACAGGAACCTGGAGACAGGAACTCATGCAGAGGCCATGAAAGGGTGTTGTTTACTGGCTTGCTCCTCATGGCTTGCTCAGTCTGCTTTCTTATAAAACCTGGGACCACCAGCCCTGGATAGCACCACCCAAAATGGACTGAGCCTCCCCCATCAAATACTAATTGAGAAAACACTTCACAATCTTGACTACAGCCTAACCTCTTAAGGAGCCATTTCTCACTTGAGGTTCCCTCCTCTCAGATGACTCTACTGTGTGTCAAATTTACATAAAACTAGCCAGCTCATATCACAAGCTATATTGGAAAAAAACTTTATACCCAATGAAGGTCTTTTTGTTTTTGTTATTTTGCTTATTTAGACTCCATAATGTATAAAATCAGCTGACAAAGGCATAAATATAACATTCTAGCATCTGTGGATTTGGAGTCAGTGTAAATAGTTGGCTCGATCAATGATTATCACACTGATTATTCATCTAAATGTCTTGAAAATTTGTAAAAAAAAAAAAAAAAAAACCAACAAAAAAACATCATCCTGGCTTCCACTCTAGACTCACTGAAATTGATTGCTAGAGCAGGGCTATTATTCTCTCCTTTTGTTCCTCCCTCCCTGGTTTCCCCTCTCCTTCTTTTCCCTCTGTTCATGCTTCCTTCCATTCACTTTTTAAATTTCTCAAATGCTGGTACAAACTGTTCAAGCCCTGGGCATTTGGGAGCATTTGGACAAAAGCTCCTGGAGGAATGATTGCTAAGTCTTCAAGGTATTTGCTTTGAATTTGTTCTATGTGACTAATCAGACAGTTTTAAAATTGTGCTTCCTGGTAAAGAACAAGAGTGAACTCTTCTACATGGTCAGTTAAAAGCAGAGCAATGCACCCCTACCATTGGAACAGTTACAGGATAGGTTAGATATCCTCTTACCATGGGAACTAATTAACTAAGATGTGATTCTATATGATGAGTTACCCTAGTATAGCATGGCAGCCACAGACTGCTCTGGGCTTAGCCAAATTTTATTTAGACCGTAACTTATCACTTATTCTACTATAACAAATGAAAATGAGGTCAAGTCACCAATTTATTTTACCAGGATCAAGAAGATGAAAGAGTTTTGGATCTAAATCTGGGAGTTGTAGCTCAGTGCTAAGTTATTTTCATAGCATACCTACAACCTTGGGATCTATGGATTCAAGTTGGGGCAGAGAGGAGAGAGAAGGAGAAGGGGGCAGGTGGACAGGGAGAGACTGAGACAGAGATAGACAGAGAGATTGATTATGAGAATATTAATAAGGTTGCCACCTATGAGCATCACTACTTCCAAGCATCTTTTATCCCTTCCTAGGACAAATCATTTGAGAAATAAACACCAGGGAAATTGAGAGAAATAAACTAGAATGAACAGAAAGAATTGAGCATGTTAAAAAGAAAGCTTTTTGAGAAGAGTTAATATGTAAGCTAGAGCTTGATAAAATAGAAGTACACAGCAAAATTTAGAGGATTTATATTTATCTTATAGGATATGTTGTCAAGGCATTAAGAGGGGAATATTTAAGAAATCTGAACAAAGTCTAGAAAAATTTTTAGTGCAGACTAAGTTCCATTAGGAAAACTATAGCCAAATTGATTTTGAGAACATAGAAAGATTGATAACATTACCATGGGCTGGGGTTTGCCAGCCAGTGTTCAGGGCAGACTTAGACCAACCACAAACCCAGAAGGCCTTGGCCAAAGCAGGCACTTTAGCCTGTACTATTCTGTCCACTCTTTTTATCTGGATGTCTAGAATCTATTCTTAATCCTCTCTGTCCTAAGACTATACCTTGGAAGCAATGTGGGTAAGACTAAAATATACCTGCCTTCAATATGCCATCCTGACTACCCATAGGGTCTCCTTACTTATAGAAGCCACATAGGAAAAATATCCCTTCTACCTTGAATCCACCATGGATTAGTGTATCCACATCCTGGCCACTGAGCAAGATGTTAGTAGTCATATGGCAAATCTCTTATTTGGTCATTGCTGCCAACTTCTTCTATCATCGAAAATAAAAAATGCTGAGGTGTTTAACTATTGTTTGCTCCTTTTAGTTTTCCATTTGCATACTTGGCTGTATCCTATCATTTCAATAGCATCTGTTCATTATTCCCTTGCCCTCTTCAACAATTAAAAAAGAAAAACTCAAAGGAAAACTTATTAGAGAATTCTCAGGAAAAGAAGGGAGGAGAGAATATTTCATAAGGCAGTACAGCTTCAGAAGTGATTAGTGTTCCTCTTTGTCTACAATGTAGGAGTGAGAAGAGAAATCTTAGCTCAACATAAGACTAGGAATATGGATTAGAGCCAGACTGCAAAGGTCTTGTATGACATATTAAGGTGTTTGCTCTTTGTATTATAGTCTTCTTGGGGCAGGACATGGAAGATGTTTAAGTGGTAGTGCACATTCTGAGCTGGCTGAGTTGTAAAAAGATTACTCTGGTGGTAAAGACTGGAAGCAAGGAGACCAATTAGGAAACAAATCTTTCTGGCAAGAGTTGATGAAAGTCCTGACCTAAGGTGTTGCCGTGGGAATGGGATATAAGAACAGATTTGAGATCAGTTCAATTTGACCCTGCTGACTTTTCAAATGTGAGGCATTGTAGAAATGCAGAGAGAGAAAAGTCTAACTTGGTACAATAATTAATCATTAAAGAAACAGGTTTTCTGAGATGTTTACTGTGCTCAATTTCAAACAGACACTGTGAAGACAGTCCAAGTCCTTCAGGTAGAGATGCCCAGAGAGTAATTGCAACTTAAAGTAGTTGCCAGGGTGGGACCTGTATAGATCCAGTAATAGAACTGTTAGATATCACTATTGTATTATAGAACTCTAGGGTGGGGCATCTATATCTACTGTAATATGAGAAGTGATACTTAGGAAGGCAAGTTTTAATATTTGGTGGTAACTGAAACCATGCATAGGAATAAGATAGTTTAGGCAAATTGTTTTAAGCAGTTTCAAGAGATGAAAGAAAAACAGAAGGCTATGGGTATAGCTGTGGGAAACAGGTGTTATATGGGATGCTCTGGCCATATTGAGGGATTTAGGCTCTGTAATAGTTTCTTTCTTCCAGTTGTTCTCAACTGAGGGATTAAGAGTGAATTGGGGCTGATCTAAGCCTACCAACAGTCCAAATAGCTGGTTTGGCTTTTAAGACAAAGGAGGATTTATCTTTTACATTGTACTTCTCCTGCCTTCTTGCCCTTCTGACCAGTAATGATAATCACAGGATGTAAACTATGGTCTTGGGCCAACTTCTCAATTGTATCCAGTCAGCCACATTCTAGTACTCAAAACTTGTTTTGGTGACTGAAAGGTGGCTTCCTGGCTAGAATACTTGAATTCTCAAAATCTGCCCAATTTAGAAGAATGGAGCTACATGTAGTTAAAGATCTGAGCAGAATAATTTCCTAATCAGAAAATTTCATTAATCAAGTGATTTTTTTGCCATTAGCCTTCAAGGGTTTTCTTGAAATCTTTTTCTTTTGCTTACAGTTCTCAAGGAAAACTTCCTGGAGATGAGAGTTGAGGCCACAGGTATGTTGTTTCTACATTATAAAACATTCTTCCAATAATCCTACTTCATGGCATCTAAGATTTTGATTTTAGAGTATCACTTAAATCCAGAGGGTGGGAATGTACCCAGACCTCAGTCCACTACCCTGAAATTACACATCCTTTAAACATTCTTCTTTGTGAGGTTTTGAGTAATTCGAAGTTGTCCGTTCCTTCTGTTCTTCCTCAGCCACATTATTTTCAGATTGCCTTCTGATTGAAATTCATTAGAAATCCCAGGCTGTAATTTTTTGGCCAAGCACGTTTCTTTTTCCTAGTCTCAATTTCTGTTTGTAAAATGAGATGGATGGACTTTCTTACCCTAAACACCCTTTGAGCCTCTACAGAAACTAGTGACTTCCCTTTTGATAGTATAATAAATGTTAAGGTACCTGCAGTGGGATTTCATTCCTTCAGACTAAGTCACTATTTTGGTTCTTCCTACCTGAACCGTCATCTTTAAGTCCTTTATATTTTTCTAGCACAAAGAACTTTCATATCCACAATCTTATTTGATCCACATCACATGCCAGGAGTAAGGAGGATACTATGTGTTCTAAATCAACAAACAAAGGAACTGAAGTTCAGAAGGGATAAGTGACTTGCTAAGGTCACAGGAGACTTGGGGGTCAGGGAAATGTCTTTCTCTGCGTAGGACTTTTGATTGTTTGGTTATCAGATCTCTGGCATGACATGAACCAATATGGACATTAATGAAGTCCAAGTCTCTGGAGTTTGGCTTGCCATGTACTCCTTAGCCTTCTACTATTTCCTGTCACTGCCAGTCCTCCATGACCTAGAGATAGATAAGCCTTTTCTTATCAGCTTTAAAAATGAAGGCCCGCTCAAAGGAAGTTTGGAGATATTGAAAGGACCAGAAAGGCAGTGGCTAGGATATAATGGAGGAGAGGGGCCAGTAGTCTTAGAAGTCCTACTCTCAGTATTTTGCTTCCTCTGCTGATAGATTTTTAGGGAATCAGAGGTAGGGGTCAAAGGTACAGTCTCTACTTCTAATTTCAGCAGTTTGGGGCCTACTGCATAGGGTCTGAAGTAGTAAAGTCCCTTTTCCAAGTTAGGTACCAGTTCAGGGTAATCAACTAGAGAGACCCCACTGCTCAATATCTGCTAAATATTTACCAAGACCTAGCTAACTTCCTACTTTCTTCTTTCTCTTTTAGGATTGAAAGGACTGGCCTTGAGAGGGACCCTTCTCTGGATGGAAAGGGTCTACTTCAAACCCTTGTGAACAATTGGTGCTGAAGAGCAGCTCTTTCTGGCCTTGTAGGTTCAATGTCTGGGAACCTATAAAATAAGGAGCACACGTCTTAGGCACGTGTTTGTTTCTCCTTTGTATTCTGTCTTCATCTCCCCAGAATTTCTGTTGTGAGCAATTCCTAGGACACTGGATGGCTGGATTCTCTCAAGCTCCAAGCTCTACTGAAGTGAAAATACCCACTGATCTGTATCGAAGCATAGAGCCTAGTTTCCTAATCTTCTCTGAACAGCTTCTTTCCTCAAACATCATTGGATTCTGCATGATTCAGGGCTAAAGACTGTTCTTAGGGGTCTTACCCTGATCTAAAGACAACTCGAGTTGGAGCCATTGTTTACCTTATTTGGAAGGGGGTAGGGATGTTAGCTGAATATTGGAGAATTGTATCATGTCTCTTTCCAAGGATATGGATACTGACTAATTCCAGATTGGTACCCTGGAACTATGGAAATCCAGAGAGGCTAGACTGCATGAATAATTCCCACCCAGTGTCCTTCTATAATATGGGCTTAGGAAGATAGACTTTTCTCTTTTTGCTTCCAGCCTCTGAGAACAAATCTGCTAAGCATGTTTTGCATGTCAAAGCCTAGGCCTGTCTGGTTTTTCCTTCCTCCTACTTTCTCCCAATAGCTTCCTTTCCAGCAATCAACAAATAAAACAAAACAGAAACCATTTCTGTTCAAAAAAGGGGGGTGTCAAATGTTAGGAAAAATTGTTAAGATTGACTGAGTCCAAGGAATTGTTGCTCTTGCTTCCAATTTGCCTCTAGCTTACATGCTCTTTTATTCCCCCCCCCAAAAAAAAACCAAGCAAACAAAGCCACAAACAAATGAAACCAGATCTTAACCAGGTGCTTATGGACTCTGGAACTCCATGATGCCCCCAAGATGACATATACGATTCCATGAGGGTAATGCCTTTTCTGAGCAGATGGTTCGTAACATTCTACTGAATTTCAAATGGGACTGCAACCCAATAAAGGTTAAGAACCACAGCCTTTGAGATAAAAGACTCTTTACAGCCCATAAAGGGTTGGATTAGAAGGAACTTTCAAAAGCATTTATACTAACAACAGCTTAGTTTACATGAAGAGCAAGTTAGTGACCACAGCAGGACAAGATCCCAGGTGTCTGAGCTCCTACATAAGGTTCTTTTTAGTACACCACATTCATCTAGGAAGGGGCCTTGTAGGTGGTGGCTTTAATGGCCCTTTTGGGAGGTATAGGCTTTTATCCTCTTTCTAGAGCCTCTCATATCTGCCAGCAAGTAGAAAATTTCAAGATATAAGACTCTGGTCCCTTTGATTCCTGCTGGAGTCATTGAAAGTGCATTAAAGCAAAAGCAGTGCAGTAAGGAAGGAATCTGAGGGACCGAGAGTTTTGAACTCTGATGCTTCTGTTTCTAGGCAGATGCCTAGGCCACAGCCCCCAAGGCTTTCGGGGCTCTTATTGAGCTCTGCCCTTAGAGCTGTATCCTCCCTGTTATTAATGAGTGAAAAGCAAGCATTTGTGCAGAACTTGGTCACAGGAGTAGGTTACTAGAGCTTCAGATCCATGAAAGGTTATAAAGACAGTTTGAATCTGGTTTTGTGAGGGAAAATACCATGGTAAACACTAAAAAAAATTAAAAATACTATTGAAAGGCAGAGAAAGACATTGCATTCCCAATGGAAGAAGTGTCTAGAAACTTTGCACTGTGATTGCAGTATTACATGAGGCATGGATGAAAACTCGGCTAGGAAAGGTGAGGGCACCAATCTTGGAAACCAGGGAGCAGTTGGTGGGGTAGTTTTGCTCCTACAACTAACTCTCTCTTTAAAGACTGGAACAAACCATCTCCCTTTAAAAAGCACAATGTTCTTTGGGGAAGCACACTCTTATGAAATGGGATTGACTTGACCTGTTCATGATGCATAGGCACTCGCTCAGAAGATGTGATGGTGTGAGTGGTTAACTGGGAAATTAGCAGCAACTCTGGCAAGTAAGTGAGAGAACTATTAAGTCTTGGACAGTGACAACAGAAGTGCTAACACTTATTAATCACTCACTAAGTACTAAGTACTTCAAATGCCCTATTCGTTCATCCCTATAACAATCATGTAAATATCCATCTTCTTGTCCAGATCAAAAGAGTACCCAGTTGCATTAAGTTACTGGGTCTAGTACACAGGTATCATAAATACCAGAAATGTGATTTGCATCCAACCCTTTCTGCCTTTACATTCTGTGCAATTTTCCCTGGGCAGTTCTGAGGCCACATGACTGGAGATGGATGGACACTTGATTGCTGGGTTCCTAACAGATATGGAAAGGAAATCAGTGGGGTTGGGGGAAAGTAGTATAAGTCCAGTTTATAAAGTAGTAAAATATATAGGCTGAACTCTACTCCAGAGTTAGATTTTCTTTTCACTCTGGGTTTATATGTTTTTAAAGATCACACAACCTCACCTTGTGAAGTGAAGAATTTGTTATGATTAATAGCTGTGAATTCTTTGCCTTAGTCATTTTTTTAAAGAGAAAGGGTTTTTCTAGGTGTTGCTATGCTTTCTCAGTATGTCATGGTTTCATCCAGAAGGCTGGTGACATCCAAACATGCAGATTGAAGAGGAAAGTTCTCTGTGCCTCTGTGGAATTGGATGCCCTGGGGTCATACACTTACAAAGTTTTTCTGTGGTGAAAGCAAAAACCAGGAGGTCATTTAATAAAAGAAATTTCACTGGGATTTTGTATTTCAAGTTGAAAATGAAAAGGAGGTGTTATGAAGTATCCAGCCACCATGGGTGCGGGGGGGGTGGAAACTAAGCATTCAATTTAAATAGTTAAACAGTGTCATGTAGGATACTTCCTTAAATAATGGGCTACAATAGAGAAACATCTCTTCCTTTTCAAGAAGTTCCTTTATTCTGTAAGAACTACAAAAAAGTAAAGGAATTAGTTCAACAACTTGTAAAATAATTGCTTTTGAGAGAAGATAGATCATTGAAGCTGTTACTAAAGCAGCAGTAGACAAGTGGCCTTGACACATTACAAGCCTACAAAAGTTTTAGAAACAACAGCAGCAGAAAATCCAGACAGAAGCAAAGTAACTTGACAAGATATTTTCAACGAAGAAAATCCTTCATTTCCATAGGGAAATGCAATACTTTATGTCAAGGACACTAATAGAAGCCTTAAAAGATTGCCTATATGTACTATGTGTGTGAAATTAGAGAAAAGAAAGAGATCCCTGAGCCCATTCATGTGCTTCTCAATTAAGTGTGCAGATTCTCTTGTATAAATGTTCTCCCTCTGCAGTCTCGTCGTGGAAGTAGTCTTTCAACATATCAGGAATGATGGTCCACCCACTATCTACCACTTATGCTGCTTTGTAAGAATCTAAAGAAAACTCAGCACAAAATTCTTTTGGACCTAAGAGTCTTAATTTAGTTTCCACTTTGCAACCTAACTTTGTCATTGTCTCAGGTCTCACAGCATCAGTACATGATATCTGGCAATTCTGTCTTGAACATAAGGAAATGTGAGGCCCAAGGAGCAGAAATGAGTTGTCCATGAGCAGAATCTAGAAATTGATAAAAATCCAGGATTGAAAAGTAGAGATGGTTTTCCCTTTACCAAACAGTCACAAAGCAGTAGTGAAAATGAATCCCAGGGCCAGAGAGATGGGTTAGTGATTGGGAGTACTGGTTGCCCTCCCGGTTGTCCTGAGTTCAATTCCCAGTGCCCACATGGCAGGTCACAACCATCTATAAATGTAGCTCCATAGGATCCAACGCCCCTGTCTGTGCATGCAGACAAAATGCCCATATACATCAAATTCATAAATACATCTTTAAAAGAAAATGAATCCAAAATATAACTGGAGATGTTTAGAAGCAGGATTAATGAAAGTGTAACTGTCAGCGTTATGTTACCTGGGGACTTGTTAGAAATGCTGATTCTTGGGATCTACCCTAGACATGTGGAATAAGAACTTGTATTTTAACAAGACCCCACAAGAGATTTCTGTGCACATTAAACTTTTGAGAAACACTTGGCTTTGTCTGATCTAATCTGTTGAGGGTCCATAACTTCCTGCTTCTTGCATTGGTTTGCATGTGGCCTGTAACTTTGCTGACAAGTGGAAGTTTCTCTATGTCCAAGAATAGCAGAAGGAGTCTAGGGAATAAACAGACTGAAAAATTACTTGGCAGTCAGACTGCAACGGAAGCAGTAGAAAGACAGCATGTGGCACTTAGAACTCTTCTCAGGATCTCTCTGGTCAAGACTCAGCTTTGTCACTCCCTCTCTGAGATGCTGAGCATGTCATTCATGTTGTCTCAGAGGATCTTTTCAACATTTATACACGGGCCTTGATATGATGAAAATTGATACCTCTGCTGGTCAGTGGCCAGTTTAGCATCTTCATTTCACATAAGAAAGAGAAGATTGGGAGAAAATTTTAATCATAGCAAAGCAACATTTACAGAAATTGCAAAAGATCAGGAGGAGCATGGTTAATTAAATGGCTGGAAATGAGTTAGTTTTCAAATTAAAGTATGACAAAGTATGCTGAGATTCAGCTGCTTTAGGCCACGTACTTGGTGAACCGATTCATATTGTGGCTAAAGCTTTTTTTGCATGATTTAATAAAAACAAGATTCCTTGCCTCAGGCCTTTTAGGGGATGGTTTGGTGGTGGGAGGAGGAATTTATCAACAAACGGGAATTTCCTGTTTCCCATCATCGGCTCTTTTCTTCTCCAGGTGAGTCTAATGCTGGGAAGTCTAACATGAAAGCCAATGGCTACAAGATAACTTCTAGAAACAAGCTCGGAGAGGGAAAGCTACTAGCTTAAGGCTACAAACCATAGCCAAGGATAGAAACAAGGTGTTCAGAGCACCATCATAAATGGCTTTCCTTGGATTATATGTATGCCACAAGTCTAGTCTAGACACCTGATTCCAATAGCAGGACACTCATGCAGAGGAGGACTCCCATACTTATCATCTAGGAGTTTTGTTTCTGTCAGACAAATATTGCATCCTTTGTGTCTCACACAGCTTATCACCTAATCAAAGCAGGTGTGATTTTCCCATTTTGCTGATGCACGGAGGGGTATCATAGCATAGGAAGCAGAGAGGGCCTTCAGGCTTTCTAATTCCCTTCCCACTGTGCTACTTACCTAGGAACCCTTAAGATTTCTCCAGGGGGAATATTGTGAACTCTTAAGTTCTTAATTGCTTAAGATTAATTGTTTCAAACGAGGTTGATTATTTTTCATATTGGAGCACATAACAGTTACCTGACTTCAAATGTTGCAGAGGAACACCCTTAGGTTCTTTACATCAGTTTGTCCTCACACCAGCCACTTCAGAGGACAAAGTACTATTTCCCATTTTGACAGACGGACAACTTCAAATGCAGCAACGAAGTAGTCTTCTTTTCCTGTTATATCACAAATTATCACGAATTTACAGCTGAGAGATGGCTCAGGGCTAAGAGTACTTGTTGGTTTTCCAGGGGACCTGGGTTCATTTCTCAGCCGCCACATGGTGGTTCATAATCAATTCTGTCCTTTTCTGGCCTCTGAGGGTACCAGGTAAGCATGTGGTATGCTTACATACATTCAGGTAAAACACTCATAAACAATAAATCCAGTTTCAATTACCAAAAAATTATCACTTCATCATCCATATATTGCCATCTCACTGTTCCTATTGCTCAGAAGTTTTCCTATATAATGGTTCAGTTACTTGAGTGGTTACCTTCTGGAATACACACTTCTCCTTTGAGTTTAATCAAGGTTGTTGGCATAATTTAGTTTCTTCTTGTGCGACTGAAGTCTTTAAATTTTGTTTTAGTTTCTTTTTTAAATTGTTTGACATATAAAATTTGGATCATATTCTTTCCCTCTCCCCAGCATGTCTCAGATCTTCCTTCATCATTCTGCCCACTCAATTTCATGTTCTCAAAAAAAAAATCACATAACACAAAAAACAAAACAAAACAAAACAAAAAAGCCCAATAAGACAAAAAAGAAATAACAAAACCAAACCTCCTCCATCTTTAATCCAACTGCCCAAATACTTCTTTTGTTTCTGCTTCTGCTTTTCCTTTGCTTCCTTTTTGCTTCTTCTGTTTAGTGGTCACCTCATAACAATTGTAGAAGCTGCTAAAATCAGAATTTTCTTCATATCTTAATAACTATATCAGCCTTAATTGCATCTTAGTATTTCTTCTGTAATGAATCACAGTTTTGTATATGGGATTGTCTTGGAAAATATAATGGATACTTGCAAAAAGCATGAAGTAGCTACCTACAGAATCCCTACTTTTCAGTTTCCCTAGAGATCTGAGATGGTAAATATACTTTCTATTGCCATATCAATTGGCTACAACATTTGTCTTACTAAATGAAAACATGTTTGAAATTCTTTGAATTTGTCCTTGGCACTAGCCCATTTTATAAAGGAGATGGTGGGGGCACAGATCCCAAGTTTTTACCCAAGTTCCCATAGTCAGGGTATAGTACATTCAGGATTCATATCTAGACTTTTTTTTATTATCTATTGAGAAAATTCTAATGTATAAATCTGGGAAATTCCA
>JADRCD010078200.1:0-25184 GCA_019843815.1 Montemys delectorum | reverse complement strand
AGAGAGAGAGAGAGAGAGAGAGAGAGAGAGAGAGAGGGAATAAATATATAAAAGTTTTAAAAATGAAGGTCTAAACTGTTATAGCAATGCTGCTGAATGGAATTACAGAAGCCTCTTGGAATTTAGGACTGGGACCAAATTTAATACAGTACTAAGTACATAGTATTCTTCATGAACTACAATGAAAATGAAGTTAAATGAAATAGTAAGATGTTTTCTAGTTCTTTTTCTAGAGTTGCTGCATTGTAGTCTTCCTTTTGGTTCACAGTGGGATGTATATTGTTATCTCTAAATGATCACATTCCTTAATCATGTTCTACAAGGACAAGGTCCAAATCAGACTTGCCTTCTCCATATTTTGAGTGTTTATTGCTATCTGACAAACTACTTCTAGTAAATGGAAGAAAATACTTTTTATTATTATCTCATGAGTCTAAGGGTTAGAAATTCAGATATGATATGACCAAGTTGGTTTTTCGCTGCTCTGTTATGAATGGGGCCTCAGCTAGAATGGATCAAATAAAGAGTGGTTAAAAGAATAGGACCATTGCTGGGAATCTTTCCATATGATTTCAACATCTCTTAGCTATTGTACTTTCCTTCTAGTGTGGTAAGTAACCAGCTTTGAATTTGTTAGAGATCTTATATTGTGTCTATTCAGTCCAAGCGACTGAAATGGAAGATGCCAGTCTCTTAAGAAATGGGCACAGAAATTCTCCAAATGTAACTTGTGTTAAGCCATCAAAAACTTTACCCAGATTCAAAAGGAGGGGCATGGGTACCATTTCTTGATGAGACAAATATTAAAGAGTATTTGACTATCTTTTATCTACCATACCACTATATATTCACAAGCCATGACATATTGCTTCACAGAAAGCAAGCTCAAAATTGAAGCAAGTTGAAAATGAGTTGAGTGGCTTCTTTCCTTATGAAACAGAATCTCACATAGCCAAGAATGTCTCAAACCCTGAATGTCTTCGCCTTTACCTCATGATGCTGGGTTTAAATGCATGTACCGCTTTGCCTGGCCTCGTTGCTATAATATTGAAGTATGGGTGTTCTTCTTGCATTTATCAATGAAATCAACCAATATTAGTTGCATAGAATGCACAGATATTATTAGGTACTTAAGTAAAACAATTCTCAAATGTAAAACTAGCCTAAAGGTAAGATTCCAACTCTCTGAACAGCACAGAAGCAAAACTCATAAGAAGTGATTATGATTAAGATTATGTTGCAGTGCCAAAGTAATCACTCATTTTTATCTTATACTATCTTCAACCACTTTCACAGCCTGCCAATAATTGAGATCATTCATAACTCCATATCTGCATCACTAATTCTTTCTATCTTCAGTGGGCTAGATAATCAAGATTTAGTACCAAGAAAAACAAAGCTAGAAATAATAAACAGCAACATTAAAATTAGGAATACTGCTATTAACTGACTCACTTCAACATGCATCATTTTTGACTCACCAAAAAATGAAAGAATTTAACATAGGAGAACTAGCTGAAACAGAGAATTTAACATTCTAGCACAGAGAATTCTGGCCAAACTCTTCATACCCAAGCTGTCTTCCTCTTTTTCTATATCACATTCAATAATAAAATCTTGATTCTTGTCCCTGATTAGTCATGTTACCTGATAATAGCCATAATTACTTACCATTGCTTGTTTATATAAAACATGGTATTCTGCCCTTGGCTGAACTGAAGATGTACACCATTTGAAATTCTATTAATGGCCAAACAATTTATTGACTGAAGACTGCAGTTAAAAGAAAGTTGTGGGAAGATGAACACTGTTAGAGACATTGCCGAGTGTGATAGGAGAGTGAAACCTAGCAATAACCACACTGGGCATGTACTCCTTATTTCTGAGCATATAGTTTATGAAAGTATTCCCATAGAAACTTATGACTAACTTATGACTTCATTCATGTTGAGAAGGAGATAGTGAGAATATCATATTCCTCTGACTTTCTTAATACAATACAATGTCCTAATAGTGATTCATTTTTTAAGACTGGCAAAGGTTTCTATTCACTCATCCCTTCCAGAAATATTTCTTGAGAAACTATTGTGCACCAAGAATTGTATAGATTGATATAACACATAAAAACAGTCTTTTCTAGAGGCAGAAATAGTCAAATATCAAGATTTAAGTATTACACTATATATATGAAACATATATAATACTATGCTCCACTTAAGAATAGGAAATGGTGACCTGGGATTATAGATGAGTGATTAAGTACCTTAATAGCATGTTAGAATCCCCAGATTTGATCCTTGCCTCTGCAAAGAGCATCAAATAAATACATATTTACTTAAAATAATTATGTTTTGCAATAAATTTAGTGTATCTGAAATATTAGATTTTTCAAGGAACCTGTTCTTCAACTCAGTGTTGTCAAGTTCTAATTATTTAGTAGTACAGATATGTAACCTAGTTTGATATTGGAGGTATCCTCACAGATACCACAAAGTCATTAGGCCATTTCAGAAATGAAATTAACCAACATGTTTTCAGCAAGAAACCAGAGATGGGACTAATTGGTTCTGCTGACCACAAAGGGCTGCTAAAATGGACACACACAAGAGACTATTGATGACTCGCAAAAAAAATACAAAGAATATTTAGATAGGCAATAGTTTACACATAAACAAGCAGTTTCATCCTTTGTCATTTAGGGCCCTAAATTTTACTACAACTTCAAAGTTTTTGTGCTAAGCAAATGAATTCGAAGAAAAAAAAATCAGTCATGAAAAAAATCCCATCTCCTATAATAAAAATTCTTATTAACTACACTTTGGAGTCATTTTATCATGATAGATCCTACAGTTTCTTTCAAGGTAACCTGAATTTCAGAGGATTGATAGCTATTTCAGATGAGATTTATGAACATTACAACATTTATGTGGTTCATTTGTTCATTCAGTGATAGACACTCTCCTAGGCTCTAGGCTATAGGGGACAATATCTCTTCAGCATAGCAAGGAACACAGGCTATAATGAAAAAGAGAAATCTGAGGAAGGAAGAGTACTGTCAAATGAGATTTAAGAAAAAAAAAAAGTCAGGAACCACGAATGATCATTTTTGACAGAGTGGTCCAGAGAAGCCTTCCTAAGGAGACAACACTAGATCAGAGCCGTCATAGCTTTCATCGCTATGCCAGATAATTTGGATGGGAATATTTCTTACCACCTGGACTCTTATCCAATAGATTTTCACACACTGAGCCTGCTATTGACTTTTAGATGCTGCTGAATTAAGATCCTCTGACATTGTGTGCAATAAGAAGGTAAAACAAAACTATCTCAAGGAATTGCTACCTAGCAGTTACTATATATATTAGATTCTACTGATAAATGCTAAGGGGCTCTGCCCTCCAGGAGTACATTGAGAAAATCTGACTACCTCAGACAAACTGAATAAGCATTACAAAAAGAAAATAGGCTGTAGCCCTACACCATTTAATCATGAAAGGGGGAAAACTATAGCCAGTCGGCATTGATTACTTGAACCCAAAGGAATCCAATATGTAGAAAACATTTGCTGGTTTAGAATTATAAAAAAGGAAAATATTTTAAAAAGCCAGTAGTTTGTAAGTTTTTGTTTTTAATAAAATAAAATATAATTACAATATTCAAGCACCTATAGAATTGACATTCAGTTTTAAGACTTCATAAGTAACTTCCAGAATGTCCACAATATAGTTATTTGTTAATTTGCTGAAGTACAAATTTGAATCCATAGGCCATTTAACTTTTTAATGAATCTACTTGTGATAGAACTCTATTTGTTAATGGTAGGTTTTGAAATATTTTTAATCTAGGAACAAGAAAAGTATCTGACCATGCATACAACTGGGAATTGATAAACACACAAGACAACAAATGCTAAATAAATTAAGGACACTAAGAACATGGAGTATAGGCATCTTCAAATTTAACATCTGTTCATCTTCTTTTCTTTCAAAAGGCCACTACCTATGACCTTCCCCCATCTGGGAAAGATCTCCACATATACTGCTGCTAGGGTGTGGTTCCTAGGGTCTTTTGAGTTTCCTTTTCCTAAGCAGCCTATTTTGTTTATCTCCTTTGCAGTTGTTGTCCTAAGTGGGAAGTCAGGTTGTTGATGGTTGCTAATAAAGCACTTTGATCTCATTTGTGTGGAAGGTGTTATACATGTGAAGGCAGGATATCCAGATTTTCAAAAAGAAACACATGTTCAAGCCACATTTAAGAAATTATAAAGTGCTGAAGGCTCCCAGATTTGTAGTGCTGAGCAGCTACTGAAATCAGCAGTCAACACCTAAAAGTACCAAAAAGAAAAAAAAAAAAGTGCGACTTTCACGTCTTTGCAAGTTCTCGTGGACAAAGAAGAGTGAAAAGAAATCAGAACAGAAATTTTCAAAATGGTATTTAACTGATTATTATGACACAAACATTCTAAAATACTCAAAATTTTTAATTAGGAATATCAGCAACTCTACCACTCATCTGAGCACAAAAATTTATTTTTCTTATATTTTATCAGGTTGATTAAAATCCAAAGGATCATATCTTCATTGCTATAGCTGAGTGAAACTATGTGAGCACTTTTATTCCAAGCCCTATTATTTACACCTTGACTCAGAAAGATATGTGCTACAGCTAAGGCTCTTTTGAATACAAGACAAGGTATTAGCACTATTTTATCACTGTCTGCTCTATCTAGAACAAGGGTTTTTTGTGTTTTTGTTTTTTAATTCTGGGCCCAAACTCACAGAGATTCTCCTGTCTCTGCCACCAAAGTGCTGGGATTAAGACAAGCACCACCAAAGCCAGTGAGCTCCTTCATTTTATAATAAAGTTAAGAGTCTAAATTTCTCAAGACTACATTGATGTTGCATGAAATGACGTGAAGAAAATGCCTGACATAGCAAGTGCTTAGTGTCTTAATTATATAAATTGCATATTTAATAATTATCAGACCATATGAGCAAGTAATTTGAAAAAGTCCATCTCAAAGAATCATCATTTTCCTGGGTAGTACTCTTGTTCTAAATTCTCTGTGATATATTTAGGAAGAAGACAGGATAGAAATGTGATTGCTATTTTACAAAATTACTAAATGAAGTCAAGAATAATTTTGTCTCTTAGGAAATTTTGCAGTGCAATTACTAGGGAGCCAGAGTTGGAGCCTGGCAGTACCTATAGTATCTATGCTTTCCTTGAGACAGGAAAAGAATCCATACCCAGGAGATGACCAGCAAGAAGGGCCTGCCCTATATTTAATGACTACCCATTATGTGAAAGGCAGGTCCACAGAGAATTACAGGAGAGGTTAATGAGGTTAACAAAACCTCATAGAGATGATTACAAAGATAGATAGAGCATGTGAGTAATGTTTGGAATAAGCAAAATGCAAACAAATATATATATATATATATATATATATATATATATATGGCACATATTAAGCGCACTTCAGACCATTCAAGATTTGCTACAAGGGCTTAAAGGACAAATATTTCAGGATTCAAATTCTAGACAAAAATAATCATGTGTCTAAATGAAGCAAACTGGCACTCACACAGTACTGAAAATGTAACTGCGTCGTCAGTTTTCTTATTGCTTCAAAACACTTGATCTTTTTCCCATTACTTTGGGGATCTCAGGCATCCAAAGCAAGCCTACTTTTGACAAGCAATTACCAGGGCAGATGGGAAAATAGCCACCCTACCTCAGGGTGAGTGCCCCCATTTTGTTTTACTTGAAACATCACTAGCCATGAGGAAAATAATTCTGCTTAAAAAGCTATCTGCATTTTCAAAAGCACCACCTTTCCCAAAGCCCTGGAATGTTGATGTGTAACACTCCCAGCTGCTTTTAATGTTACCTACTTGGTAAGGATTATTTATTTGGGCGAGTGACCAATAGAGTAGGACTAAATCATCTTGCTCTATTTAAGCAAAAACTAATGAAATTTTATTGGGCTCTCCTATGAACATGCAATGCAGTCACAATTTTTGAACACGAACATAGGTTTATGCTACAGCATTAAGTGATTTTTGTGGTGCTGTATTGACCTAGATAATATATCAAAAATATCATGTATTCTGTTGAAACACTCCCCTTACTAAAAAAAAAAATCTGTATATTAAAAGCCTCAAATGTATTTAAATTAGGAAATATCAAACAGTAATCATATGATAATGTATAAATGAATAATAGACTTAATGTGCATAAATTAAGCATTTGAGAAGGTCTATTCATTCATTTTGCCCAATGGCACAGACATTGTTGAATTCCCTGAAGCAGTCAATTATCAAACAAAACCCTCCTGATGAGGATGTTGGCTTCTAACAAACGAACTGTAAGGCATCTGTCACATAGGATCTTCAAAGTCGTTCCTGAAACCCTTGAAGCAGTGCCATGAGGATGTGGTGCAAGAACCTTACAACTTTAGATGTAAAAGAAGAAAGAAATATTTAAGCTGAAATTCTGTTAATTGTTTCTGAGCATGTGCTGTATACTCCCAGAATGAAGAAGAGCATGAACAGGGGGAAAAAAGACATAGTTTTGGGGCCATGTGTGGCTCTCTAATAGGTAAGAGCAAACAATCTCTAACTGCCATTCCAGGCAGACTATGGCAAGTACAAGAACATGCCTGTGAGCACTGTGTCATGAGAACAATAGGAAAGGAGACATTGACATTTATCTGGAATAGATAAATTGAGTTAAAACGTATTTCTGTTTTACCATCTCTGCTTTTGAAGGGACCCAACAGTTCATGTGATGGTTCGCCTATCATTTTGTGGTTACAATTTCAACATGACTTGTCAAATGCCAATTTGACTTGTTGCAAGCCTTTTTCCAGAGGCTTTTAACGGAAGAGTTAAAACTCAAGGATTTTATAGGAGTAAGATTGTGGATTGTTTATTTTCCTGTCTTTTTAATGGTTTATGCTTCCTGTCTCCTTCCCCAGGAACTCTTACAGCTTAATTGGCTGATTAGGTAATAGTCTTGCTTTCACAAAACTTTGGCCTTTACACATGCAGGATCAGCAGCACTTGGGAACTTGTTAGATCGGTAAACTCTCTGGCCCCACATCAGATCTACCAAATCAGAAAGTCTGTGACATGCCCACAGAAGTCCAATCTTTTCTTCAACAAACCCTCTAGGGGATTAAGGTACACATCCTATCAAGTTTGAAAATCACTGGCCTATAGAAGAGAAAGCTTACCACAGAGGCATTAGGACTGACATCCCAGCTCAAAATTGCACCCTGAAGACCTTCCTATTTGTTATGGGATGGCAGTGATTAATGGAAACATCATAAAGCCTTTCATACAACCACTCAGAGGTATTTATAGTCCAATAAGGCCCCAGAAGCAGTGTTTTACCCTGAATGACACAGTTTCCAACAGCAGAATTTGTGCTATGATTATCCCCTGTATAAGATGTTATAAGAATGCTCAAAGTATAGCTCATTATGCAGTCTATTTTTGCCTCCTTGAAGACTTGAACAAACTGACAATCAATTCAGGAATTTATAGGACAAAATTCAAACACTAGTGAGCAAGGAGTCACGTGGCATCTCCCAGCCCAGGCCATCTCAATGACTATTTTTTGTACAGAATGTGCAGCCTGTAGAAAAGACCTCAGTTCTACTGTTCCTGTGGAGAAAGTTGCCTAACCTGTCCACATGCTCCTTCCTCCCCAGCTGTAGAGGTCCTTGATTCTGAATGTTACCTTTCAAGGATTGCTGACGCTCATGTTAGCAACAAAAAGCAAATAGCTGTAACTTCTCTGGCCCTAAGCCTCATTTTCCTTGTGAAAGATTTTAATCAGAAATACAATACAGTAAATTACACCTTCTCTCGACAATTTAGTTTTTGTCCTTGTTTTCCAAACCAACTTCTGCACTTGAGGTTAATGTTGTTGCCAGAGGTGTTGAATGAATATTGGAAAGTTGACAGAGAAGACAAAAGACAATAAATAAGGACAAAAGAGAATGGAGCCAAGGGTTGATTTGAAGGCTAGAGATAATTTGACTCTGCCATGAAAATAGCAAATACAAAACAAATTAGACCTTATGCATCAGAGTTGTCTAACAAGCAGCTTGTTAGTTAAATAAAGCTCTCAGTATATTCTGCCCTGTTCTTTACATCTAACTCCAAACACTTAGAAGATTCAACACTCAGTTAAAGTGAAGAAGCAATTCCCTTGGGGTTGCTGCTTTAGCATGGTGACAGCAGGTAGACAGCTTGGCAGCAGGCTGTATCCTCCAGAGAATAGGAACAGAAACAATGTGAGAGAGGATCTTTCCCACACGTGTTCCTAAAGTCACATCGGACATGCCATCTAAGTTCAACTTACCTTGTTCTAAGCAAGTACAGCAAGAAGAGGATCTTGGTGTTAAAGATTTAAGGAAGCAAGGCATCCCATCCATGTCTCCAAATCAAAGGAAAGCTCCCAGAAAAGACGAAAAGCATGAAGTTCCTGGCTTTAAGAGGACATAAGCATAGACACAAAGCACATGCACACATACACCAATACACAACACAACACACACAAATAATTACACTGGGCTGATAACTTGCTGATGATGAGCCACATACATACCATCCAGATACTGTCTTCTATCATCTGGCTTAACAGCTCCGAAGATTTCTCTATGGCATTGAATGGATAAGGTTTCAGAAATAAAGATGCATTCTTAAGGATCCAGGACTTGGGGTTAAGGTAGTTTCAGTTTTTGTTTGGTTTCATTTTGCTTTGTTGTGGTACTGGGTATTGAACATGCTACTTAAGTGGTCTACCACTGATGTATACCCATGTCTCATTTAATATTTTTTCATTTTGATGTAAGACCTCACTGAGTTGCCCAGGCTGGCCTTAAACTCAATGTGATGTGTAGCCCAAATGGTTCTTGTATTCTTTCTACCTCAAACTCCTGAGTATCAAGGAGTACAGGCCTGTGTCAACAGGCCAAGCCTAAAGGGAAGTATAACATGACAAGTTTAACATGTCAAGGACAGGTCAAGTGGTTGTGTCTACATTAGATGCAATTGGAGAAATCTAGGTACTTTCTGGGATACACAATGGGGTGGCACAATAATAGGAATAAAGAAATATATGTAATATGGCATTTAGCGTATCAAAGATACATCATGACCATGTGTACTTCCCTACTCAACTGGAGTCTCAAAAATCCATAGGTTCCACAGGTTACTTTGGGCCTAAAATAAATACACAAAACAAGTTATATAATTGGTATAGAAATTAAATGTCCTGAGTGGTTCAGTAAAAGGGAGATAGATAAAAGGATAACATCTAGAATTGGGAAGCAAATTGAGCTTGGAAATTGAAGTTCACAAACTGGCAGCTGAAGGGCATAATGCACTCTACTGGCCATTTGTAGATGGGGCACCCTAGAAGAGAGACTGGGCTCAAGAGCTTTTTGGGTTAAAACTCTGACTGTGCCTGAGAAGACTTTCTCCCAGTTTTCTCTATGAAATGTCAACCAAAATTGCTGAAAATTAAAAAGAAGACTTTAATTTTGTCCCAAAATTTATATACTTTACACTGAATGAATGATATTGGTCAGTGATTGGAGGAAGTACTAACAACTCAAGGATAAAAGGAGCTAAGACTTATTCTTGTAAAAAATAGATGTCATGGAGTGTGTAAATAATGAGAACAAATGCGGCAATATACAGGGGTATCTTAGAACATTTAAAGTCTAATACATTACAAAAAGAGCTCAATACCGATAAATGTAGAATAATACATTTTATGGAGCTTTATCATATTCTGTAAGTTGGTGTGGCTCATAAAATATGAAGAATAAAAAAGTAGGGGAGTAGAAAGATAAGTGTGTGCACATTATTTATGAGGGATGGAGACTGAAATGAATGAGAAGAAGAACAGGTAGACAATGTCTTGAATAATGATGACTTTGATGAGTAGTTATCACCCAAATCTGTGTGCTTCATAAAATATGAGGAATAGTAAGAAGCAGAAGAGTCAAGAGACAGGTCTCCTCGGAATGAGATACAGAATGAAGGAAGAGAGGAATCCAGGGAAATGCACAGAATAATGATGACTTTTATGAGTCTTTCACTCACTGCCCTGGATCCTTCATAAATATAAGCCATATAGAAAATAAAAGAGCAACAAAAAGAAGAGACAGATCTGTGTCTGTCATAAAATATGAGACAATAATGCCAACCAGGCTTGACAAAATAAAAACAAAAATAATTGAGTCTAGTACAACTGTGGAAAGACACAATATCTAGATTAATATGGGCAAATAAAACGAGTGAGTGTAAAATTGTTTTTACCTAAGGAGAGTCAGCAAGTACAAACTAGGCATTATTGCACCAAAGCCCTCAACAAAGTTAACTGATGGAAGATTGACAAGTTCACAAGTAATCTATGTATAGAGCCAAAATGACCAACAATATTTGGGGTGCAGGAAGGAATGTACAACCGACTTCTGGATGAGTTGTCTCTGCATCTTTCCTCAGGTCCCTGGCTCCAATTTGTAAGTAGTTGGTAAGAGAGTTTTTAAAACTCTCTTCAACTTAACCTCTATTTATCTTATCAAATATTTTGTGAAGATTTTGAAACTTACTACAGGGACTGGAGAGATCACTCACTGCTTTCATAGAGCACAGAGGTCCTATTCCCAACATTTGCATGGCTGCTAACAACTGCCTATAACCTCAGGTACAGGCTATCAGATGCCCTCTTCCGAGTTCCATGGGCCTGTACTCCTGTGTTACATTTAAATACATGTAGGGTAAACACTGATACAAATAAAAATTAACACATCCCAGCTCGCTCCAGCCTTGCTTGCTCCATCCTATATTTTTGTTGTTGTTGTTTTGATTTGGTTTTTGTTTTTGTTTTAATTTGTTTCTCATTACGGATGGTTGCGAGCCACCATACCCTTGCTGGGATTTGAACTCATGACCTCCAGAAGAGCAATCGGTGATGTTAACCGCTGAGCTATCTCTCCAGCCCCTTAATATATCTTAAAATACAGGAAACAAGCTGTTACTTCATAAATGTGGAGGCTTTCTTTATTTTTTTTCTTTTTACATTGGGCTTAGAACCAGAAATCTGATTTGTCAGCAATAGTTCAAAATCTAGACCTCCAGGATTGTGGGTGTCTTCTGTATTAGAACAACTAAGAAGTGAAGGTGCTCAAGAAAAATCAGTGTTCAATTTACAGGCCAATGATCTATACAACAGAACTAGGAGTATTAGTCTGAGCACTGAGAATATACATAAATGCTGATAGCAATAATTATATTATTTCTATTTGTATAATACTTAATGTCTTATAATTCATATTAAGGAATGTCCTTAAGAAAGTCAGAATAAGTCCTATCAGCCTCAGTTCAAGCCAGTTTCCCAAACTGCAGTATTATTTAGTAATGAGGTTTATTGTCTAAAACAAACTTAGGTTGCTACCTGTCTGTCAATTATTTGGAGATGCTTTGATTATGTAGTTTTGCTCTGTTACGATTAGCCTTTGGATATGTACCTTGAATGATAATTATGTTGAAAAATATATAATCCCAGGGTAAAATTATTAGGGTTAATCAGGAAATCTACGTTGGTGCAAAAAAAAACATGGCCCGCCTGAATTGAAGATTTATCTTTCCAGAACACTTTGAACCCTTTGCAATTTTTAAAAAAGAATAATATTCGAGGCTTTAGCCTATTTTTCCTTAGCCTTGCCTGTTTGAACAATAAAATTCATAAACAAGAGCTCAGAACTGCTAAAGCTAAGACTGGAGTCTACGGAAATCTCTTCCCTCCCTACACACAGTTTAAGTGAATGATAAACCAGTGGAAAATCCTCACTTTTGAATCTAGTCCATGGCCCTCTTGACATGTTACATACTCCTAAAATGGGTTACAATTTGTCTGACAGTTAAGAGCTGAAAGCAATGGTCACTTTCCTGAACTGTGCCCTTTAACAACAGTCCTGTTGAAGAACTAGAATGAAATATCATTTTAGCAAAGATGAAGTTTATTTGTTTAAAAGAGAAATGCCCATAAATGTATAATTTAAATTAGAGAAGGACAACATACTGTTGTCATTGAATACTATCTCTTCATTGTAGATTTCAAATCCATCCAACTAGGAGATGGGGTGCTGGCTCAGTAGATAAAATGTTTAACACACAAGCTGAGTTCAGAGCCACAGAATCCACATAAAGCTAGAACTAATGGCACATGTCTATGATCTCAGCACACCTATAACAAAAGGGCAGGTGGAGATAGGACAATCTACAGAAGCTAGCAGATCAGCTAGTCTGCTGTATCCAACAACAGGAAACCCTGTCTCAAACAAGGTAGAAGAAAAAGACCAGTCCCCAAGTTTATACTTGGATTTCTACATGCAAGCATATACACACAACATATCCAAACACCCAACTAAGTTTGCTTGCTTGGTTCTAGTTTCTAGACAAAATAGTTTGGCAGTGCATATCAAGAACTTTAATATAGTCATTCTTGTATGAGAAGATAAATAGAAAATATATACAAAAAAAGATATTGTGGTTAACTGTGGTTAAAAGGCCAAGATGAAGAAGGATATAGGTGATCAGCAGAAACTTTCAGCATAAATAGATGTTATTTTTATACTAACTAATCTAATTCATTTTAATTTTGACAAACAAAAAGTATAATTGAACAGATAGAACACTCTCTCAAGGAAATAAGTTCAGCAAAGGAAAAAGAAAAGAAGAAACTGCATGTCCTCAAATAAAAGTCAGATTAAACAAGTTGTGGACTATTGCTTTAAGGATAAATTATGTAGTAACAAAAGTACATATTCTCAATGCATCAGATAATACTGATAGCATAATATCAACCTTAAGATGTTAGAATTGTGAATGATGTCAAATATGACCCCAATGTTGATACATAAAAAGCATACCATCCCTAAAATAGTATTAGTACTTTTTTCTAGTTGATTTAATTATTCTTTTTTTTTATTAGGCTTGAATGTTTTCCAGAGTTTCTACGACTTGACGCTGGAGTTTAATTTTATTGTGCTTTTCTGATTGCCTTTGCCCTTTTGTTGCAGGCGTGCTTGTGTGATTCGAGGCCAAGTGGTGGCTGTAGATGGAACCCCTCTTGTGGGAGTCAATGTCAGTTTCTTGCATCACAGTGACTATGGCTTTACCATCAGTCGGCAAGATGGAAGGTATGCCTGCTGCTTCTGAGCATTGTGGGAGGAAAGGACTAACCTTTAGCCATAGGGAAAACCAGCACTCATACAATGTGACAAGGAGAATAAGCCCATCTTCCCTTCAGTTGTATCTAGAAAAGGGAATATTGACATTTATTTCCTCTATTTCCAATTTAAGTCAAACCAAATTTCTACCATTACACTCTCATTCTCAAGCCCTCTTGAAACGCTGGACATATGGTCAATCTAATTCCATTTATAAATCTAACCTGAAAGGTCAGTGAGATGATGCCAAAAATAAATGATAAAATAAGGAATAACATAGGCAGTTCTTCCCCCAATACGCATAAAAACATTACAGATATTTGTGAAATGACCCTGTAAAAAAGGTTTCCTCTAAAAGTTCAAAACTCAGTCATGTTAACTAAGGTCCTTTAAAATGTGATTTTCCTGCTCTTTGAAATGTAGGTCAGGGATAGATAGGTAGACTGGCATGTACAGTGCCTGGATTTGATCCCTAGCATTACCAAAACAAAGTCCCTACTAAGTTACCCATTTCCTTAATGATTGCAACTGATTGACCAGCATGGCCAGCCCATGTAACTAGACTAAGTTAATACCAAGTATCAACAACCTGACAATGCTTTTTCGGGGTTCTCTAAGACCTGGGAAGTGTGACCTCAGAGATAAGCCTTTCCACTCTAGAAAAGGATTTACTCCCAAAAACATTTTTCTTGCTGTCATTTAGATAGGCACTTGTTCAGAATCATTGAGTCAATAGACCCATGTGTCCATCCTGAAGGTAGCTATTTATGACTCTCAGGAACACTATAATCATAGCCTTGGGGTGCCCTAGTCTCCAGGTGGCTACCCTTAAAGTGTCCTACTCATAACAAACCACTTCAATACTCACAAAAAGACCTGTTGGCACAGAGCTTTATCACAGTGTGAGAGACTATCTTATTTCAAGAACCTACAATCAAACCTTATTAGTCCTACCCACTTCAGAAATGCTAATTGTTCAACTTGAGCTGCACTAAATTTATTTTCTCAACTGCCTGTCAAGAAAATGTGTGTAAAATTAAAGACTCTAGAGAGGAGGTTTTTAACCCACTTAAGACAAGAAACTGGTTTTAGAGAGTTTAGAAAATTATTTGCGTGTAAATTATATTAGTAACCATCCATCTTGTTATTAGAACAAGCTTTAAAAGATGTTAGGGAAACAATATTTCCTATCAAATATTCCATAATTAGAACTCTCTGTTGATTAAAGTGGACCTTTCTCTCAGATGGATTGAATGACAAAATTTTGGAAGTTCACTCACCTATAACTGATACACAAAACTACTTTCTGCCTTGCCAGTATCCTGAGCCATAAGTATTAACTGAAAAAAGAATCATTTCTTTGACTTCTTATGGCCTATTGCAGAGGTATAATGAGGCCTTAGTTTGGGTCAATGCTTCATTTTATTTTTATAAAAGAACTTAAAACAATTTTACTGTCTAAAAAGTCTAAAAGCTTCTATTTCCAGATTAAAGAAAATATTTAAAAGAATAATTTTGTTGCAATTTTTGCACTTTGTATTTTAAATGCCAAGGCCCTCCTCTGAGAAGCTTTCTGTGAAAAACAGGTTTATGTAAATGGGAAGTCTAGCAATGACATTCTTTGCAGGATCCATAAAGAGTATATACATTCAAAATACATGCCCTAAATGCCACCCACACTATCCTACTAGCATTTCTCAGACATAAAGTGCCCATGATGAGGTTTTTCTTTTCTATGTCTGCTTGTTGTACCTTTCAAAAATACAATATTGCGTGAAAATATACCCAAAAATAAAGATTATAGAAAGGTTCATATTAACTAGCAGATACAGTGTGGAACACAAGGTGCTACGGAGGGCCCTCTGTCTCCATGTATCAGACCCATGAGTCTGCTGCAGTACTTGCAATTCCTACCAGCAGCATACCTTACCTTGGGTTAGCTTCCCTCTGCACATTCATGCCAAATGTCAAAATATCTGTAAACTAGACATTATTTGTCTCCATATTAACAACTTGTTAAATGACAAACACTTTTCTAGGCACACGGAGAAGATACAGGGTAGCAGACAGAAACAGTATAAAACAAAGCAAAAGGGAGAAGCTTGGTGGGAGGAGGCTGAGTCCTCCGTGAAGTCAAAGATTAGATTCACAGATAGAAAAAGGCAAGAAGAGTGTAAAATAAAAGTCAAGTCTAAAGAAGACACAAAGATGTATTAGAGTTGCCTGTATGCCAAGTATATTTTCATTAATGTCGTCTCCCCCTTCACAGCAACCCTATGGGGGTCACCATTATTTATACCATTATTTATCCCCTTTTGGCAGAGGACAAAGCTTACTGAGATTAACACAGCTCATAAGGCCAGAATCCAAAGTGTCAAGTCAAGTAACCTTGTTCTTCTATTGTTTACCGCCTTCAGTTTAGACAAGTAACTCAGTCAGTACAGGTTGAAAGAAATGTTAAAAGTACTTCAGCTAACAGCAAACAAAATAGGTGAGACTCTTAAAGATTCTTGGAAAACATTAGGTGTTTCAGGAACTTTCTTTTCAAGATTGGAAGATAGGAAAGTTCCAATTCACTCCATTGAATTCACTCCATTCCTATTATAAGGCATCGCAGAGGTTTCAATAATTTCCATCTATAAATAGGACTGGTTTAACATCTTACAGATTGACTAAAATCTATAAACCAATAACCCCTCCTGAAGCTTTTGTACTTGCTATCATATACATAAAAACATATTCTTAATGATCTGTATAAATGCAGGGAATTTGTTATAGGAAAAATCTCAAAGAATAAATCACTCAGAGGGTACTGTGTTTGGCATTGCAGTGGTTGACATGAATTTAAGGCATAGAACTATCTTCCACTTTCATGTCAAGGAGTAAACCCAGCAATATTTACTATGTATAACAGGTAGAAAGAAGAGAAGCATGTAAGTCAATGTTTTCTAAGAAGATAGAAAGCCAGAACATGTATATATAAAGTATAGATATTCAAAGAGCAATATCTATCCTTATTAATATATATATATGTGAGTATATATACTTATAAATATGTATGTGTTTATATACATATATATGTATATATCCCCATTTATATTCATATATATATATATGTGTGTGTATTTTTCTTATTATATAGCAGCAATAATATACTCATTTACAGCAGTAGCTTTAGACAGATATATCATATTGGATTCTTTATTAATAATATATAACTGTAGTTCATGGAGATTTAAAAAACTCAAATACAAGGTTAATATTATGAAGTTGAGACTCAAACTACATATATATATACATGTATATATATGGAGTTTATATATATATGGATATATGTAAATACATGTATATACATATATATAAAAGAAAGATTTGAATTTAATTCAAGGATTTGACTTATGTTGTTGTAGATCCTGCTCATCTGATATTTATAGAATGGGTTCATATATTGAAAACTCAGGAACAATTTGTAGAGGTTATGAGCATGATTTTCTATTTCCTCTGATAAACTTTAATTTTGTTCTTAAGTCTATCAAATGGTTGATAAGGACCAGCCCCATCATCTAGGAAATCTCCATTACTTAATGTCAACTGGTTGAAGAACTTAACTTTATCAGCTAAATATCTCCACACCAATATCTATGATTTGTATTTGGTTGAGTAACCAAGTTGCCGAGCTTAGCCAAATTGAAGCCTAACACTAACTACCATAAGAAGCCTAGAGGAAGTTTCAAGAACTCAGATCTCAGTAATCCTTCATGGAAGTAAGCAAAAGCTGGCCTACAATTTATCTGAATTGCAACAAAGAGAAATGTTCAGAAAATTTAGTAGGAGAATATATCTAAGTTGAGAAAAAATTTAACATGTGCTGATTCCCAACTATATTCTTGACCCATAAGTCTTTGTCTTATTTGTAGCAGTAGCTGTAAATATATTAATAAGCAGTAGCTTATTAATAATATATAACTATAGTTCATAGTAAAAACTAACCTAGACACAAAGTTAATGTGATAAAAATGAGATTCAAACTCAAATGTGTTTAAAGTCAACACACTCTTCCGACAAAAAAAAAAAAAAAAAAAGTGACTGCCCTTCCTTCTTAACCTTTGTAGAAAGAGAATAATCCCTACATATTGGTTATCATTTGGATAATTTATTTGCCTTTTGTATCTTTATGTTTGTTGTTATTGGGTTTTTTGTTTGTTTTTTTTTTCAATAAATAAGCTCTAAGCTTTTACAAAGTTAGGCTCAGTGTTTGTACAAAGCAAGCACATTTGACCAAGGACATAAAGTTAAATCTATGTAAAAGTTGATGTAAAAGAAAGATTTCTTGACAAATAGTATTGGACATCTCCCCTGACACTTGTCTTAAATGACTTCTGTTAATGATAATTCAGCCTCTCTGTCTAAAGCATAAGCTGTTTGGTTTTACTTTTTAATTCAAACCAATATTATTTACTAACTCAGTTATTAAAATCCTCATTTTTGGAAAACATCTTAATATTACTGCTACTTCACTAAAAAGGCACAAATAAATATACGTTGTTAGCCCATTATCCATTATCTTTACCTGAATGGTAATACTTGATTAATTAAGTCAAATTACCTATCAGGCTTTTGGCAATAAAGAAGAGCCTTGCTGAAAGACCTTTTCTAATGTAGGGAAATGTTCACGTATATTGTTCTCATACGGACTTACTTGCATTGCTTGGAGTGTTAAGGAGCATTATATTGTTTTTTATGCATTTTTAAGATGTAATGATAATGATTTATCTTTTTGTTACATTTTATTATATTTCAACTTTTTGAGTGTTTTCAAGTGCACTACCTCAAAGACATCATTTGACTTAAAAAAAAAAGAAATGAGGTAGAGCCATCAGTGCAGAATGAAATGAAAGCTGAGGCTTTTATGCTCCCATACAATAGTCTTGTCATAGACAACTTCTATAGAGGGACATAGTTGACTTACAGAAGAGATAGTCTTCTTTTGTCAAAGACACCAGAGAGCTGGAGGCAGAGATAAGTATGGTGAGTTACCGATTTTCTTACAATAGGAAGCCAAAATCAGAAATCCTAAATATGGAATTCAGACATAATCAGGAACTTAAGATGGTGGGTAGAGGCAGGAAGTTTATGCATGGTTTAGTTTGATCAAATTTCTCTGGACACGTTTCCTGTCCTGGTACATTTCACCCAAAGTTATCTCAGAGACACTGAGTGATTTCTGACCCTGTATTTGTGGCCCTGAACAAGAGATTTAACATTTGACTCTCTTCAGAGGGAGAGAAAGAAAGATCAATAGATATATTAATAGGTGATAGATAAATACATAGAAGATATATGCTTGTATATGTGTAAATATATATACTATATATAGGTACTTATAGAATTTTTCAGGATTAAATATGCATATTTAAAATACTGCAAAATATTAACTGGTCAAAAAGGAGAAGCAATAATGTCAAATTTGGTTTTGCAAAAATATACATGCAATAATTTTGTTTAAGACAATATTAGAATTGATATCTCAGTTCTGATGACTATCAAACACTGTTACAAAATTCCATATCAAAAGTCTACTGAATGATAAAAAAGAAATCATCCATGAAATGAATCCCAAGTGAGTGGAAATTTATAAAATAGAAAACAAAAATGGATACAATTTCCCAAAACTAAAAAAGAATGCTATAATTAGCCTATTTTATTTTAAATATTAAATTTTATTTGGACTGCTCATATCATTCAGGGTGATTCTCTTCTCCCTCCCCCACTCCTTCCTCTGCCTTCTCGTCCTCTTCCTCCTTCTCTTCCTCCTGTTTTGTTTTTTCCTTTTTAGCTTTGACCTCGTAGCCATTGGTGGTATCTCTGTAGTCTTAATCTTTGACCGATCACCTTTCCTGTCTGAAAAGAGAACACTCTGGTTGCCCTGGAATCAGTTTATTGTGGTGGAGAAAGTGATCATGCAGAGAATTGTAGCAGATGCACCATCCTGTGATATTTCCAACTTCATCAGCCCAAATCCTATTGTACTGCCTTCACCACTCACATCATTTGGAGGCTCCTGTCCAGAAAGGGGAACTATTGTGCCTGAGCTTCAGGTGGGTATATTGGGCTTTGCATGTAAGAAGTTATAGTCATTAAGATGTTTGACAGTGTATTATGGTTAATTCTTTTTCTATCATTTCTGTGTCCCTACAATATGAATCCCTTTGTTTTTCAAAAGAAGCATTTTGAATAAAGTCTTTCTAGCACATTATTGACTAAGAGAGATACAAGGGCACTATCTGTGACCATGCAACAGCAAGGTAAACTAGCTCTCAAGAGAAATATTCAATTTTGACCAAATTAAAATGGTACCCTAAAAGTGATAGTGAGCTGGCTTAATGGTGATAACACTATAATCAATGAACTTGGGCTGTTTCTGTTCTGAAATTGAAGCTGCTTAAAATCTGTTTTCCTCCTATTGTGTAGGTTGTATTTATTGCCGTTGTTTTCAGAAGTCATGAAAGCTCTTCTCGTTTAGCTGTATTTAGTAAGTAAGGTTTTCAAGCCTGGAAAGGGGGTACTTTACACAGTGTTGTTTTTAGTATTTGAGTTTTATAGTTAAGATCTTAATAGTTTAGCATTCCTGAGAATTATTCTTTACTAAACATTCATTATTAAACAACTCTGACAGCCATAGTACCACTCATAGACAACATTAAAGAAATGTTTTAATGTTATTTAGATGTCACGTAACTGGCTTCAGGTCTAAAAATCAGCAAGCATATACCTCAAAGAGCTTAATGAACATGCCAAGATTGAATTGACTTTACTACTATCACAACAGGCCCCAAAGCTCTCTATACTCCCACTGAGGAACAGTCACACCAAAATAACCCTCTCTGGAAAAAGCTATCAATATTGCAGATGTGTTGGCCATTCCAATACTTTTCCTTAGGAAATAAGAAAAAAGTTGTAAAATAATGAATATACATATATTCATATTTTTCATGTATATATATATACATATATATATATATGTATATATATATGATTGGTACATTAATTCTTCCACAGATGTCATTAGAAAGCATAAGTCTTTGGTTTAACACAAAAGTTTTCAAACTTAGAAATACTTCCTTATGGAAATGAAATACTAAGGTAACAAATGTGTTATCACTGACTACAGTTAGGGTCTGAAAAAGTAGCCAGTGGACAATTTTAATATAAAACATATAGTGTAGAGGAGAAAATACTGGACAAAGAATATAGATGAGGGGCTGGAGTGACTCAGCAGTTAAGTACACTTGCTATTCTTCCTGAGGATACAATTTTGAGTACAAGCACCAATATTTTGTAGGTTACAACTGCATATAACTCCAGCTTCATAGAATCAGATGCCCTCTTCTGACCTCCATGGACACCTACTCTCATGTGCACATACTCATACACAGACATGCACAGACACATCATTGAAAATAAAACAAATCTTTTTTTTAAAGGGTATACAAAAGAGATTAGGTCCTTGGGAGTGGTAAGAATACCCCAAATCTGCAAAAGTAGGTCATTCTTTGCATTTCAATATCAGTTCTTTGGACCACTTTGCATATAAGTATGAAGAAGCTGAAAGAGAAAAGAGTAGTAATAAAACAAGAAATGAAAATAGTTACACACTCCATGTCATGTAAAATATCCTGAGTACAATGGCTTCTTCAGCTATTTTATTTTGAAAATTAAAAATCATAGAATACAAGATCAGTTTTAGTTACCAGTTTTTGACATTTAGCTCCATCTGTAGTAATAAACAAATAAGTAATACCAATTAATTAACAAAGCCAAATGGCATTTTAACTCTGAAAACAGTGTTTATTACAAGATTTACAGAGGAATTAGTGGGAATTATTTTCATTTTGGTCATTGGAGCCAAATTGGAGAAAGTTATACCCAGCCATTTGTATATCCAGTCATAAAGAAAAATGTGAGAAAATTGTGATTAAAATTTTGACCTCCAGATCATTCCAAGTTCCAAAGTAAACAAACTTGCTGACTTCAGTAAAGGTTAACTCCAAATTCTTTGTCATTAAATATCACTCTCTTCTTTCTGCTTGTAAATATCAATACCTGCTTCTGCAATCCTTCCTCTTAGAAAGCCCAGCAATGGAATTGAGCAGTGTGACATAGAACCAAGCAAGGGTTTGTGTATGTATTTATCAGGAAGAAAACCCCTTAATAGAGCCCAGAGCACTACATTGCTTGACATTCGGCAGTGTTTCCTTTCCTAACTCTTGCTAAGCAATTTTTAGAACACTGTTGAAAGAATAAAATTGTTCTTTACAGTCATTCCTGGCAGCCAAAGTTGAGAGCAATATGTAGTATTGGCTGTATTTCTCTTTCTCATTTAGATTTTAATAGAAAATTCAAAACTTTTGGTCGCCCAGATTCATAAAAATCTGGGAACACGTGGCTTGATGTCAGTAGATCCCAGTATTCACTTTCCTTTGCTCTGCTTCTCAGACAACAACGCACACTTTAGCTTCCTCTACCTGTGACCACTGGAGGCCTAATTTTTGTCGTTATTTGTTTGTGTGTGTGTTTCAATTTTAGGTTGTACAGGAGGAAATCCCCATTCCATCCAGCTTTGTGAGGCTGAGTTACCTGAGCAGTAGAACACCTGGGTATAAAACTTTGCTACGGATTCTTTTGACACATTCGACAATTCCTGTGGGCATGATTAAAGTACACCTCACAGTCTCTGTGGAAGGGCGACTCACACAGAAGTGGTTTCCTGCTGCAATTAATCTGGTCTATACATTTGCTTGGAACAAGACTGACATCTATGGACAGAAGGTTTGGGGCCTGGCAGAAGCTTTGGGTATGTTGAAGTATTTCTTTTTCTTTCTATTTAAAATAGCAGTATTATGCTTACAAAGCAGAAAATATTAGATGTGTATCAATTCGAATTTGTAATATTTACTGATCTTTCTTCCAGTTATGGAATATAAGGTTTCCTTTTTAAAGTAAACACATACTTTGGACCTGATTAGAATTCTACTTTGACATATTTTAAAATATATTTTAGTTTCATGACAGTAGAATACCAATGGAATCACACAGTATTTAACTTGTAACTGCCTCCATGGCTGACTAGACTTTGGTGCAGTGTTCTGAAGGACTTTTTTTTTAATTTGACATTTAGAGTATCATTTTAACTTAAAAACTACCAAATTCTAAGTTATTGGCCTCTCTACTTGTTATCAGTTCTGTCTAGGATGGTTAGACTCCATTAACTTATTACTCTAGCATGTTAAATAAAATAACATCGATTCCCCATTCCTTTTGATTTTCTATAATCTTGAGACAGAATATTGCCATGGTGTCCAGAAGCCTAAGGAAAGATTAGAAGCTGAATCGTTGTGGCAAAGCTGCCTTCACATCCCTTCCTTGAAAGTGTTTACCATGCTGACTCCACATCACTAAGCACTATTTCTTAGACTGTAGCACATGAAATTCCTCTCCTGTTCCAGAGGAAAATGAAAACTCTGGTGTCTTTCCTCTGCAAAGTTAAGATGCATATACATGACATATGACACAATCTATGCTGGGCTGTATTAAAATACAAGGAATGTGGGCAGTCGCTTCCTCAGCAAGATCTCACTGTTTCCCCCAATAGGGACTGCATCATACTTATTAGTGAGCTTACCTTAAACTTCAGTATGAACTACTCTCCCTTTCTCTTGGGTCTTCCTCTCCAAGTCTGCTAGTTTAATTTTTCTTGTATTCAGATTCCCGTTGAAAGAATATCATATTATATCAGCCAGACAATATGCTATATAGAAAAAAAAAAAAAACCCTGTAACTCAGAACTCGACCACGAGGCTAATTTACACTGAGGTCAACTGGCCAGCCAACATTCAGTCTCTCTTGAGTTATGCTAAAGTTATAGACGCTCCTTCTCTAG
Organism: Montemys delectorum; assembly: GCA_019843815.1. Lineage (NCBI taxonomy): Eukaryota > Metazoa > Chordata > Mammalia > Rodentia > Muridae > Montemys > Montemys delectorum. The sequence continues at coordinate 1,986 of JADRCD010078200.1, read as the reverse complement.
GTTCAGGTTATCTTCCTGGTGGGTAGCTATCTGTCTCTAAGCTTTCTCTGATCTCTGTGTCATTGTTTTCTCCATTGCTCCTGTAAGATGAGAAGGCCTCCCAGTGCTGCCCAGTGCTGCCCAGTGCTGCCAGTCTGATAGTTATCTTTTCCCATACTTTCATTCAAATCCTTTGCAGTAACTATTTCCTGAATCTTTCTCTGGCCCTAACTGGTATATACTCAAAGCCCTATAATCTCTAACCCCAGATTCTAGCCTATAGCTCTTAATTTACTGGGCAGAATAAACTAAAATTTCTTACACTTCTCTACAGCGCTTTATCTTCAGATTTCTTAGGTACTTCCTTGAACCTCTGCTGGATTTAAAGATTAGTTTAGTTGTTGGTGTTACAATTGGTTATTATTTTCTTAAGCTGTAACGTGTACAAATTTATCAACATGAAGCGCTAACTACTCTAATTTCTATTATTTCTTCACAAGATTTATGTGCATGAAGCTGAGCCTGATTTAAAAAAAAATAACACCTTTGTCAGGACGTAATTTACATACCATAGAACCTTACCTACAGGGAGTGCTCAGATAGTTCGGTCAGTAGAGCATGAGACTCAATCTCAGGGTCGTGGCTTCGAGCCCAAATTTGAGTTGATACTTAAATTTTCCTGCCCCTAGAGGCTTTGCAGGTGTGGCTATCATGTTACATGTACATCATTGGGTAGCAAAGAAGAGAGAGGCCTATACTCAGTGTTCTGCTCTCTGAACATCTGAATGATTAGCAGCCTAACATTCCCTAAAAACCCAAGAGGACCACTAGTCCAGCACTGAGCAGGCCCAGATGGGATCCCAGGAAGGAGAGCAAGTGAGAAACTAGAAGAACTCTGCCAGGATTATAAGGAGGTAGACAGTAAAACTGACCCTGGATGTGGGGGCTATGGGTGAGCTGAACTCGAGGGCCTGCTTGTGGAAGAGCTGGCCCTGCCTCGTGTCTGTTTTGTGGTGACATCAGCAAGGGGAAGATCCTTCCCCCTCCCTTTTACCTCACCCCCGGCAGTGAGTGAGAGAGCTGGCCTCAAGAGAGTCATGAGAGCAGAAGCGGTGTCCCTGCTCCTCCTTTGCTATAGCACTTGGGAGAGCAGGCCCTGCACCTCACCTGGCCAGCACAGTAGAGTCGACCCTGAAGGACAAGAGTGCAGGTCAACTGGCTTCAAGGGTATAAGCCTAGGAGAGCTGTCCCTGCACCTTGCTTGGGCAGCACAGTAATGCTGGCCCTGAATGTGAGGCTTGCACGTGTGCTGGCCCCGAGGGCATGAATGTGGAAAAACCAGATCTGTCTCTCATCTGCTGGGAGGTGGAGCAAGGAGAGATCTGCCCTCTTCCTCATTCGTCCCCATCTATGGCAGGTAGGAGAGCTGGACCCCGGGATCATGAGTGGGAAAACTGACCATGTACCTCACCAGCTGCACCACTTGGGAAAGCGAGCCCTGCATCTCAACTGGGTAGAGCTGGCCCTGGTTGCAGCCATTGCTGGTGAGCCTGCCCCGATGGTTTTTTGAGTTGCTGGGCTGACGAGCTCAGAGACATCTCAGTTCCAGATCCAGGGCTTTAAATCGGCCTACCCCAAATCTATCCCATCAATGAAATGCTGGAGTACACGAAGGATTCAGTCCTATAGATACATAAACCTACAGAATCCAAGAGGACTTCTAGTCCAATGAGGTGCCAATATTGATGGTGTAGCAGAAGCCAGAGGCCTTGTACCAGACCAACAAGTCATTGCAATGAACATTTGCAAGCAAAGAAGTGTGGACAAAAGAGTATACTGTGGGACACAAAATACAGTTCCCACAATGAAATTTTTTTCTTTGTTGAGGGGGAGGTTGTAAGGGGAGGGGGACAGGTACAAGGAGAAGAAGAGATGAGTGAGATTGGGGTGCACGATGGGAAAGTCACAAAGAAACAATAAAAAGATTTTTTTTCAAAAAAAAAAAAA
>JADRCD010078187.1:4223-26761 GCA_019843815.1 Montemys delectorum | reverse complement strand
GAACCATTGTTCATTGAAGCAGTTGGTGAATTACTTTATGGATAGACCATCTTAACACATACACTATTTCTTAAATGATTGTAACCTGTTCTCTGTGGGCTGAGAATAAATTCACTCACTCAAGTCAAATAGCTTTGACCATAGCAGGAAGTCTGTATCCAAGAATCGTACCTAAAATTCATTCCTTGGCGCAGCAGAACTGTCAATTCTCAGTTTAGCTATGTTGGAGGTAAAATTCTTTGGTGATGTGAGGGTCATTGAAGTACAGCCTTATTACAATGAAATCCAATGTCTAAAAATTGTTCTTATTTTGGCCTTGTACCACAGTAAGAGCCAAAATTTTAAGCTCTACTAAATACAAAATAAACAAACAAACAAAAAGACTTTATATATTTATGTTCATTTAAGAAAATACTAGTAGTGATGTATTATTTTGAAATATATAGCCGGGTGGTGGTGGTGGCGCACGCCTTTAGTCCCAGCACTTGGGAAGCAGAGGCAGGTGGATTTCTGAGTTTGAGGCCAGCCTGGTCTACAGAGTGAGTTCCAGGAAAGCTGAGGCAAAAAAGAAAAACCCTGTCTAAAAAAACCAAAAAAAAAAAAAAAAAAAAAAAAAGAAAAAAAAGAAAAAAAAAAGGAAATATACAGTTAATATACTCAGAGTTATTTAAAATTTATATTGAGAAAAACATATGTATTTTCAGTATTGCCGTAGACAAGCATCTACATAAGACGTTAAACTGATTGTTGTTTTATGTCAAACAACTTTTATAATATTCATTTTTATTGTTATATTTTATAAATTTAAAAGAATATGACAAAAAAAAATATTGTAGGTATTGAAGGGGAGTCTCTGGGAGGAGTTGGGGTACAAAAGGGAAACAAGAATGTGATGCAATTCTATTTACTTAAAATATGTTTTTAAATGTTAACAAATTCAGATAAATTGAAATCATGTAACTTTTCTCATCATAATGCAATAAAAGTTAAAAAATAAAATTAAAAAAAATATATAAAGGCAGTGTATGTGTTTTTCCATCTGGGATCCACATCTGGGGCAGGCTGCGTGAAGCACTGATAGAAGCTTAGAGTGGTTTAAAAAATTACCACTACAGGGGTTGGAGAGCTGGCTCAGTGATAAGAGCACTAGTTATTCTTCCAGGGGTCCTAAGTTCAATTCCCAGCACCCACATGGTCTCACAACCACCTGTAGTGGGATGTGGTGCCTTCTTTCGGTGTGTCTGAAGACAGCAGCAGTGTCCTCACATTCATTAAAAATAAAAATAAATTACCACTACAGATGGCACATAATGTGGTAGGCTTGTATCCACTATTAAAAATTATTTAGAGATTCTTACATGGAAAACAAGCGCCATGACTTAGATTAGGCGTTCAGGAGAATTGTATTCTTAGGCTACAGATTTTGCCCAAGCCACATGGAATCTTGCAGGTTTGGAACTAGTACAAAGAGTTTGGGCTTAGAGGCACTGAGAGCCCTTGCTGTGCAAAGAAATAGGCTACTCAAAAGGCAGAGGCAGACAATAGAAGCTGCATGCCTCTCACAACCAGATAAATAAAGAATAGTGATTAATGAATTTGATTTAATTGTTTTTAAGGATAGAAAGGAGTATAATGATAATTGTTTAAATGCTTTTAAGTATATATGGAATAAAGAAATCAAGGGCTTTGATATCAAATGTAGGAATCAAAGGCACAGAGACAGAGAGAATAAAATTAAAAAAAAAAACACATTAAAAGAAAGTTGAAAAAGTCTTGCCAAGGCAATATTCAAGATCTTTAAACACGGTCTACAAGGGATTTCTGGGATTGCTTAGCCTGGTATGACAAATTTAGAGCCTGGAAATAGGCTTATACAGTAAGTAGAAGGGAATTTAATTGAAGTTAAATACATAGATAAATAGAGGCTTTTGATCAAACTGTAGGTCAGAAGCAGGAGATAAGGGGAAGAACCTTATCTCAGACAGATAGTAGCAACTTAGGCCTTGATCTAATATAGGTCGGGGCAGGAGGTAGTGAAGAAACACTGTCTCAATGGATAATAGTAATTGTTTAGATTGCTTCAAATTATTTTAATTATCAAAATGAAGATAATTATAAGTTTGGTGGTATTTATGATATTAAAAGTCCTCTGGGAGAGAGGTCAAGCTACTAAATTAAATTAATCTATATCTTTAATGATTTAGGGTTACTGGACCAAGGGCATGCTATTTTGGGAGATAGGCTCTGTATTTCTGTTAAAAGGAAAGGAGTGATATGGATTAGATATGACAGGGGAAGACTCCAGAAGATCTTGGCTACAGAAAAGAAAAATTGGAGAAAATCAATTAGGATATGTAACTTGATCCTCTGATGCCTTGACATAAGATCAGCCCTATAACTGGCTTAGAAATAAAAATGTCTCTAGGTAAAACTTCAGCTAAAATTAGACAATAAATCTTGTTGGTTGTGGAATCATTAAGATTCATCGTGCCATCCTTCACATGGCATGAATATTTATTACAATTGATTATTGATCAAATTAACTCATAAAAGGATAGTTGTCTTTCACCTGTTCAAATAAGGAACAAAAATTCATCCTTAACTAATCTGTACACCTTGCACAATCCATACAAATATCTTTATAGTGCTAAAATTTTGGTTGTAAGATTCATAGACTATAGAATGTACCTCTGGCAAGATTCATCCTCAGGGATGCTGATTTGACCTGTGGTTCCAGCCCCCTACCTCCTAAAGCTGTTTCTAGAGAATTACCTCCAAAACAGCTTCAGGAATAGCGCAGCATATGTTTTGCCTTAGCACAGGTCTTGCCTTAGCATGTGTCTTGCCTCACAATGTGCATCAAATCAGCCCATGTCCATGGAGTCCCAACAAATGGCGCTCATCTAAGCAATGTAAAGCAGACCAATACATGCATATTGTTAGCAAGGAATCCTTCATCACATGTCCTTTCATGTGTGTGCCTTAGCAGAATATCCTTTCTCTTGTGTCTGTGTCAGTGAAATGTGCCTTCATGAGTCTGCCTTATTCTTTCACCTGTGTCCACTTCAGGAGAACACTCTTTCACGTGTTTGCCCCAGCAAAACACTATCCAACAAAACTGACTTTTCAAAGAACCCTTTAATTTCCAGTTTAGTCAACCAATCATATAACTGCAAAGTTGGAAGGTCCCTTACCTGCTGTAACCATGATAAAAAGGTAAGGCTTCACCAGCTCAGGGTCCTCCACACCCATCCACTACATTGGAGAGGTTGGAGGGTCTGAGCTCAAGCTTATATAAAAACTCTTTGGTTTTGCATAAGAGTTAGATTTCTGGTGGTCTGTAGTGTCTGTGGGGACCTCATAACCTGGGCAAACAATCTGGGTATCCAAACTCTGTGCCTAATTCTTGTATAGCAGGAGCTTTACATGCTGAGCTATGTCATAGCTCTCAATAGATAAAATTTTTATTGTGGTTTTTGAAGTGATGTTTATAGCCCAGGTCACCTTAGAATTTACTATATAGCTGCAGCTAACCTTGAACAAGAAGCCATCCATTCTACCTTAGCCTTATAAGTGTTGGGATTACATGGATAAGTCATGATGCAAAGGTTAAATTGTTTTTAGTCTCACTTTCTACATTTTGAGTAAATGGAAGTCAACTGATCATTTGGCATATTTAATAGATATAATACAATAAACTTGACATTTTTTTGGTGGTTGTTTTGTTTGTTTTCAAAGATAAGGTTTCTATGTATAGACCTGATGTCCTGGGACTTTGTAGACTTGAACTCAAAGATCTGCCTGCCTCTGCCTTCTGAAAGCTGAGATTAAGGTGTGCCAAACTTGATACTTTTTTTGTTTTGTTTTGTTTTTTTGAGAAAGGGTTTCTCTGTATAGCCCTGGCTGTCCTGGAACTCACTGGAACTTACTCTGTAGACTAGGCTGGCCTCAAACTCAGAAATCCACCTGCCTCTGCCTCCCATGTGCTGGGTGGGATTAAAGATGCGCACCACCACAGCCCAGTTCAAACTTGATACTTTTTATTGTATGTATAAAACATCATATTAACACTATCATCATTGTTGGCATCATCCTTATGTTGGTAACACTGAGCCTTACTACCATCATTACTACCTTCATTACCACGACTACTATCTGCTTTGAGATCCAAAATAGATCAGATAATCACCATGAGTGGGCTTATGAAGGAGGTGTAGCACTGTATCGTCTTACTGACAAATACAATGAATAATAGAACTGAAGGAGTAATGAATTTTCTTAAGGTTCTACAGCTGGTAAAAGATGAAGCCAAGATTTAAATACAAGCAACCTGTTAGACTGACCTGTTATCAGGGGGCAGCCATGGAAAAGAAGTATGCATATCTGAGGACATGCAGTCAGAGCAGCTTCTACAGCCTTATCAGTCAGATGTATACAGTACCCCATGTTAATCTCCTGTGTAGAAAACAAAATGAAGGAAAAAATTAAAAACTACATCTATAATACCAGCACAAAAAAGTTTGGAAAGTAATTAGAAACCTAACATGCCTAAGGTACCATCTTGTCCTGACTCCACTTTATGTCTGTTTAGACATTTCTCAGCCCCCTTCCCTACCAACAGTTATGTCTGCCTTGACAACACATTTGGGATTTTCCAAGACTCTGACCATGGTTCAAATGTATTAACCAAAATAACTGATATTTATATAAATTAAAGTAACTGATAATGATATAAATAAAAATATTTTGACTGAAGTAATTGTCATGTTTTGCCAAAGCAAATGTAGGGTCATTCTGACCTTTATCCGACATTGATGTCATTATGATTTTTGTCTTTAAAAATTGTGTATCCCTGACTTTCAGGACTCAGTGTCTCTATGTGGCACTAGTCTAATCTTGGTTGTCAGCCAATAAAGGACTTTTTATAGCACTTAGTTGGCCTAATAAGCATGTACTTGTAACTTTCTCATGTGAATTTCTTCAGAACCAAAAAGCTACTTATTTTTAAAAATCATACAACATATATAAAGAATTGATGAATGTCCTTATCCTTATATTTCCAATACTTGGGGTGTGGAGGCAAAAGGATCAGTTCAATGCCAACCTCTATTCAAAAGCAAGTTCAAGGCTAGCCTGGGTACCATGAGACCTTATCTCAAAACCAAAAAATATTCCCTCACTGAGCATTTTCTTTCTCACTCTTGCCCCTTTTCCCCACCCCCACTTTCTGACATAAAATGGTATAGCAGATGCTAAGGCATAGATGTTGGACTTTTCAATCTATAGAACTGAGAAGTAAATATATTTCTTTTATAAAAATCAAGCTGGGCAGTGGTGGCGCACGCCTTTGATCCCAGCACTTAGGAGGCAGAGGCAGGCGGATTTCTGAGTTCGAGGCCAGCCTAGTCTACAGAGTGAGTACCAGGATAGCCAAGGCTACACAGAGAAACCCTGTCTCGAAAAACCAAAAAAAAAAAAAAAAAAGAAAATCAAACCCAACCAACCAAGAAAACCAAACCATGAAAACAAAGACTGGTAAAAATAGAGGGAGAGAAAATGGATCAGTAGGTAAAAGCTCTTGTTATACAAGCCTGAGGACCTGAGTTCAATTCCCATGTAAAGGTGGAAACACAGAACTAACTCTGTAAAGCTGTGCTCTGACCTCCACACATGTTCTGTGATATGCATGTGTACAAATAATACATAAATTTTAAAGGAAGAAAGGGGATGGAGAAATAGTTCAAGTAATATCTGGCTGCTCTTGCAGAGGGCTTGGGTGTGTCATAGCAACCATATGTTGGCTCACAACTGTCTTTAACTCCAGTTCTAGGGGATCTGATGCCCTCTTCTGGACTCCTCAAGCATCAGTAGTGCATATGGTGCACAGATACATATGCATGCAAAACACCCATTCACGTGGAATAAAAATACATTTTGGGGTTTGTTTGTTTTTAGTCAGGGTTTCACCATACCACTCTAGCTGGTCTGGAACTTACTGTATAAACCCGGCTGGCCTTGGACTCACAGAGATCTGCCTGTGCTGGGGTTAAAGCACATAAGCCACCACACCTGGAAAAAGCGCACATTTTTTTTAAAAAAGAAAACAGGATGAAAATCTGGGTATGATGGTGTTCTCACTGTAATTCTAACAATGAGGAGATTGAGGCAGGAAGACTGCTGCAAGCTCAAGGCCAGTTCAGGCTCAGAATATAAAGCAAAAACAAAATTAAACAAACAAACACCTCCAGAAGATAAAAAGGCCAAAGGAAAGGCTATCTCAGCAGGTATCATAGGTTACTGTGCAAATCTGAGGACTGAATTCTTCAAAGCTTATGGAAAGGTGGAAGGGGAGAACCAAGTGTACAAAGTTGTTTTCTTGCTCCTTGCCCACCAGTAATAATTCCTTTTTTCCTGAGGATAAAATTTAGTACATTCATAAACGTTTCAAAATTACCTCTAATTGTTTGGCACAAGGTCCACTAACAAGTGCAACCACACCATTGTCAGATACCTAAACAAAAGGGAAAAGAAATATATCTTGTGATGGAGATGAAAGAATTTTCTAATGTGCATTAATCATAAAGAATAACTACCTCCCATTCAGCAAACATATATTTTAGTCATATATTCTTCACATTAACCAAGAGTGAGCTCAATGCCCCTAACAAAGGACCATACTTTCTATTTATTGAAAAGCACACCCAGAAAGACTTAGGAAAGGAATGAATATTGTATTAATCTTTTACAGAAGTTTTATAAGGGAAGAAATATTATATCTGACTCATTGACCCAGAACAGCAAAACCACAAATCACATTATACCTTATACACAAATACATTGTTCTGAGTTAGGGGGCATGGAAAGGTTACAAGGGAGTCATATACATTGTTCTGAGGCAGGGTCATGGACTGGTCATGAATGAAAAATAAAGAATATAGTTTGAGATCAAAGTTATGTGTTCAACTTAACTTTTAAAAGTTGATTACATGGAGAGTTCAAAGTATAGTAAGATAGATTATGCTGTATTTTTTTAAAGATATGTTATATTTAAACAAGCTGAATGCACAGTAAAAAAAGCTTTAAATGATCTCAAAGCATATAATTAACTTGGTAACAATTGGGCAAATGTTCTATTTGTGAAGGCAAGTTTTAAGAAGCATTCTTGGAAAATCATTCTCATACTATCAAGATCATGAAATGGTCAACAATTTAAACAATAGCAAAAGAACTAATGATATTCTGATTAGTCATAGATAATAACTGAGACAGCACGTAAGTTATGTCAAGTTAGATTTCACTTACCTGAGTTGTTGAAAAGTCAACACACTGCAGAAATGGGCAGTTTTTTCCTAATGCATGTAAGGACACATCAGTAATACTTAAGCAGCCACCCAAATCTATGATCTTCAGCAGCTGACAGTTGAGTGCAAGAGCAAGGACTCCTTCATCAGTGACACTGCAACATCCTTTCAAAGAAATTTCATGAAGGTCTGAACAGGATGAAGCCACGGCTTTTATTCCTGGGAGAAAACACAATTACTACCAGTGAACTATATTGTTATATATGTATATTACAAAATTAAAAATACCCAAAGAATTATCAGGAAAAAAACTTCTTCATACATTAGAGGGACAAGGACTTCCTTTATAATCATAGGGAAGCTTAGTGGAAGCCTGTAGGAACAGATACCAGAAGATGCTTTTATCAGGGCTACTTCAGTCCTTCAGAAAGCAACCCCTTTTGTTCTTGACCTGATATTCTGTTAGAAGACTTCTGTGGATACATGTTAGATATATCTACCTTGAAAGAATAGATCCAGACTTGACTGTATTAATTATTGCACTAAAAATGCAGTAAGATAGTAAGTCTCATTGTCAGAGTTTCCTTGCTTTACCTTAAACTAGCTATGAGTTGTCCTCACCAATGTAGTCACAGGATGCAATGCTTTACAGTTACTTTTATCTTATATTTTAAAAAGTCATTACAGTTCTTTTTTGTTTGGAAAACTTTTTTTTTCCTGAGAAATTTGAATCTATATCCTAGGCTATTCATATTTGGTTCAGAATAAACTATTTTCTTATCTCCTTCACATGAGGTATTTTGCATCATATTAAACAAGCAAATGCTATACCCATGAGCTAATTCTAGCAATAACCAATTGTATGTTAGTCAATTTCAGAGTAGTCCATCCCACAATAGGCCAAGTATATCCAGGACAAGGTGTAGAGGCAAGAAAAGTAGATTTATGGAGGTAGCAGTTTTGTTAGTTGTGAGGGCTAGGGAGGGAGATCTTAGAGGTAAAAAGACCAGATGAAGCCTTCTGCTAGCTATTTCCAAGTTCCTGGCATTGGCAAAGAACTCAGAGACAAAGTAAGAAATCATGATGAAGTTTTACTCTGCAGGGAGAGTAGGATTCTCAAGCGAGCATCATGACTCAGGCACTTCTTGGTAGGCAATGTGCTGTAGATAGCTTTTGTTTAAAAGGATTGCCTGTTCACTTGGCTTGACAAGACAACTAAGGTGGGATGTAAGCCTCACATCGTTGCCCTTGTTTTATGTCTATAGCTTTTATTTTTGAGGCAGGCAAGAAAGGAAAAATAGTTTAGTTTTGGATTTGGTTATATACACATCCTCCTAATATAATAATGTACTTGGTAGCCTGGTTCCTTCATCTGCATATATTATGCCTACATATATCTAGCAACCTCAGAACTCCATCAACTTCCTACCTTCTTCAGGCTATTTATACTCTCATCTCTGAAAAATAGTATAGACCCTCTCCAAGACCCCAGGAACTGTGTATTTCTAATTATCCAGGTACAAAGAATCAAAATCAGGATGAATTGGTTTTGGGTGCATCACCATAAGGCAAAATTGTGCCCTTTTGTAAACTTTCAGGGAGTATCCCCTATTTACCATTTTGTGCCTATGCATAATTGGGAACTTATGGGAAGGGCCATATACAATAGGAAAAATACATGACTTAATCTATCAATCAAAATAGAGAACCACCTAAACTATGTTCTTTAGTAATCAGTCTTCCTTTAGACCCCAATGATGTAAAATCACTACTCTTACTTCAATTGGTAAGAGATAGTATACTCTAGAGCTTAATATGAATGACTATGGCTGCAACAGTGGTTCAATTTATCCCCAATTCCATATTCCAAGTTAACAGTTTCATGATACTGTTATAGTAATAGAACTTAAAAAAAATCATAAATCAAAATATATTTTTTAAAATAAAAGAAAGCATTTAATTGGGGGCTGTGGGGCAGTGGTCTGTTCAGGCATCCTAGGTCCAATTAAGTAATAGGTCTGAACTCCGGTGACCCAGTTGGCAATATCTTTGCCTGCAAGGGACAGAAGGAGTTCAACCAGAACTCCAGAGTCCTTGGCTCTTGTTTCAGTCACAACCTCTCACAGCTGCCCCAACAGGAGATGTGTAGATGTGTGCTCTGTCAGGTAGACAATGCCCCAAGCTCCCAGTATTCTAGCTAGGCCCTATCCCAGTCATCTGACCACAGCCAGGTATGCCTCGTCCCACAGACAGATAGCCACACCTCACACAATATAAGGGGCGTTTCGCCCCTCCCCTCTCGCCCTCTTGCCTTCTTCCTTTCTCTTGCTCTTTGTTCTCTTACCTTCTTGCTCTCTTGCTTCCTCTCTCTCTCTCTCTCTCTCTCTCTCTCTCTCTCTCTCTCTCTTTCTCTCTCCCCTCCTCCTCCTCCTCTCCTCCCTCTTCTTTCTTTCTCTCTACATGACCGGCCTCTCTTTCCTATAATAAAATATCTCACTCATGCATTCTCTCCTTTTAACTAATTAACGCATCGTGCAGCCACAGGCCCTAGCAGCACAGAGACTCAGGTATTAGTGGCAGAGAGCTCCAAACAGCAGCAGAGAGACACAGCCCCACAGGGGGCTCACTTATAGGTTCAGAGGGTAAGTCCATGACCATCATGGTAGGGAGCAAGGCAGCAGGCAGTAGGCATGGTGCAGGAATAGTAGCTGAGAGCTTGCATCCTGATTCACAAACATGGGCAAAGAGAATAAGACTGGGGGCTTTTGAAACCTCAGTGGCACACTTCCTCCAATTACCCTCCTAATCCTTCCTAAACAGTTCACCAACTGGGAATCAAATATTCACATATATGAGCCTATAGAGGCCATTCTTATTCATACTACCACTTCTTTTTTCTCCATGTGGTTCTCAGTGGCCTCTGGTTTAAATAACTAGCTTTTTATGAAGGAGGGCACATATTCCTGGTCCAGGCCACATTGCTAGTATTCACATGCCTAGGCAGGAAGCCAGACAAGCTTCTGGGACTGTCCAATATTGTGTCCAAACATTCAGACAAATGGCTTCCCTGTGGGGCTAGACACTGCTAGAGAAGCTCTTTCTAGGCATGTGGCTTAGGCAGTCAGGACAATGGGAACAGCATAGGCCACTCTGGCAGTGAAGAGTAGCAGGAAACCTGCCTCTGCACGTTCCTGCTGCTCCTGCAGTTAGAGCTCCCTTTCCCCCTTTCCCAGCATAGATGCCTCCAGCCTTTTGGAAAGGGCAAACAGACAGAGCCCAGCCTGGTGTTGGAATTTCGAAATTCCCCTTTTCATGGTGGCACTCCCTTCCCCAACAACCCTCTTGTGGGGTACTGCAGATGCCAGCTTTAGGAACAACAAAAGGTAACGTACCCCATCCTCTGTGTCACCAAGGCTGACATTCTCCTTGATAGATAAGCAACATTTCTCCTGTGAAAATGGCTCCTGTCCTTGAAGGGAACAGGACCAAACATCCTTGAGATGATAAGAGGCCCACTCTCGACCATGAGAGAAGGGCAATTAAGTGTTCCCAGACAGCTGTGACCAATTTGTAAAAATACACTAGTTCCTGATAGCACCATAAAGTTACTTCCCAGGTCAGAAGATTCCCCCTCCCAGCTGCACAAACGTTATCAGATTTGAAGGATGGCTTCTCATTGTCACCTCTCGAGTCACATAACCCCAAATCTGAGGATCTCTGTTTATTCATGTGCACGTATAAATACTCCAATCCCGGCTGGGTAGTGGTGACACATGCTGACACATGCCTTTAATCCCAGCACTTGGGAGGCAGAGGCAGGAGGATTTCTAAGTTTGAGACCAGCCTGGTCTACAGAGTGAGTTCCAGGATAGCCTGGGCTATACAGAGAAAACCTGTCTCAAAAAAACAAAACAAAACAACAACAACAAACTTCAAGCCCCTGGACATGGGGACCACATTCCTACCCTGCACAGTGAGAAAGGCTTGAGATCCGGGTCTGACTCCTGCATGAATAAAGGCTCTCTTTGTTATTACAGTGGACTTGCACTTCCTGGCATTCTTCTGGGGTTTCCAAGAACTGGGCATAACAGTAACAGATGATCTCAAAGGCATTTCTGTCAGGATCATGTTTGGTTTTCTCCTGTCCATCTGCTCCTGACTCCTTCAGTCCTAGAATCTGAGGTTCTTGGGCTGTGTCCTTATGGACCCCATCTGATTCCTGTGTTCTGGCATGGAGCCTTGTAGCCAGGAATGGACAGATGCTATGCTTCAACTCCCATAGCCAGGACATCTATGTGGTATCTGGAGCTGGGTGTCAAGGACAGACAGTACCTGGGAAAGATAACTCTCTGCAGTGGGATCAAGTAGCAAAATATCCTCAACATGCCCCAGATGGCATATTCTCTTGCCACCAGTCTTCCAAGGGCCATACCTATAGTCCTGCCCTGCCAGAGTTTCCTGTCCTCTAAGCTTTAGTCAAAGTAGGGAGAAGCTAGCATTGTTCAGCACTGTGGAAGAAGGAGCAGCTCATTGCATACTCCATGACTGGCAATGACAATGGCCTGGCCTGCCAAACTCAGAGCTACAAAGTTGGCAGAGGAATAAGTCTGAGATGAAGAGATGGGTTGTGAGGGGGTGACCACAGTACTGACAAGGAAGTCCCAAAAAGCCAGTGAGAAAAAGCCAGCACAGAATGCAGGATGATCTCTATCCAGAAATGAGACATTCAAGGGCTCCAAAACAGCTGGTGAGTTAGGGTTAAGGATTTGGTTCTGGGGGGGCCCTCTGATTGGTCCACACTGCCATGGAACAACCCTGTGTTACCCCTAATATTCAGCCTGGTCTGGCTGCCCTCCTGGCCCACTTAGCCTTCTGTAATCAGGATGTGCCTTTCTCTTGGAGTCACCTATCTTTGTGTTGCCAGGAAATGATCTAGGAGCCACTTCCTCTTGGCCTTTCTCACAAGGCAGGATCTGATGGCATCTAGGAGGAAAGCTCATTAAGACACAGGATATTCACAGGTGAGGCAACAGGATACTTTAAGAGGTTGAAACATTCCATTCTGCAGAAAAGCTTCTTAGGCTCAGGAAGTCCCTAACTGGACAATCTAGATTCACTATATCTCTCTCAAACACCAGCCTAATTGCCTGTAAGCAGCAGAGACTAGTGAGTTGCCTGGAAGAGGCCTGGCAACCTCAGGCCAACTGAGCTACCTGTAACGGACATTTTCCATTTAGCTTGTTGAGCTAAATGAAGGTTGTATAATGTGTTCTAGGTGCCCAGCTTTTGTGAATTGTCATATAGGCTGGGTTGGGCTTTGGTGATGCAGCTGTCTTTTTACTATTTTTGCTCCTGTAAGTGACCCTAATAAAGCTTACTGGTTCACCATGTTGGACTTCAGTCATGCCCTTACTTTGGCTTGTCATTGGTTTTCTATATGTAATAAATAGATGTTTATGTTTCCCCAGGAACAGTGTCACACAATACTGTACTATCTACAATCCCAAGTGTGTCAGTTAATTATCTTTGGCTATTTAACAAGTAACTTCAAAGTTTAGTATTTTAAAGAGTGAGATTTTCTTTTCTTGTCTGCATGTGCATGTATATGTGCATGTGTGTGCATTTTGAGACAGGGTTTTTCTGTGTAGTCCTGGCTATCCTGGAACTTGCTCGTAGACCAGGCTGGTCTCAAACTTAAGTAATCTGCCTCCTCTCTTTGGACACTTTTCAAGTACATTGGTGGGCACATTATGTAGGCAGGTTATGGAAAGAAAGTAAATTAGCCCTATAGGTCTCAGATACTATATGTGGGTATTCTCAGTCTTTTGATTGATGGAAACAAGAATTTATCCTTAGATCACACACAGAGGAGGCAACAAGTGCCCTCCTCTATTAAGAGACATACGAGCTGGCAAGATGGCTCAGTGGTTAAAAGCACTGACTGCTCTACTGAAGGTCCTGAGTTCAAATTCCAGCAACCACAAGGTGGCTGACAACCACCCATAATAAGATCTGACGCTCTCTTCTGGTGCATCTGAAGTCAGCTACTGTGTATTTATGTATATTTATTTATAATAATAAATAAATCTTTTGGCCCGAGCAAGCAGGTCCAACCAGAGCAAGCAGAGGTCCTAAAAATTCAATTCCCAACAACATGAAGGCTCACAACCATCTGTACAGCTATAGTGTACTCACGTACATTAAATGAATAAATAAATAAATAAATAAATAAAACAAACAAGCAGGAAAGAAAAAGAGAGACATACAACATTTATCTTTGGGCAGTCAACATCCAATTTTTATACAATCCCTGAAGTTAAAGGTTCAGTGTAATGTGTTACTGTAGGAACTTTCCTCTACACAACTCTATAAAAAGAAACCCAAGGCTACATATTAAATATTCTTATGTGGTCCATAGTCCATCTTGAGAATATAACCCTCTACAATTTAACTTCATTCTAAATAAAATTATCTTACTTCTTTTGTAAATCTGTGTGAATTCTTTCCATCTCTCCAATTCTGTGGATAAGAAGCAAAGAATCTGTAAACACTTGGCTCTGACCCACTTGGAACACTGACTTACAGTACAGTGATAAGTAATTTTCCTAACCTGCAGCCATCTTTGATTTAAAGAAAAGCCAAACCTCAGAGGGCAAACTATATGAAAATAGGAGAATTACCCATGAAGGTGAGGCTTCACCCTGTAGCAGAAGTAACCATGTTGTAGGAACCAGATTGGTTTCCTTAAGTTACATATAGCAGAGTTAATATTCAACTACCCTTTGGTGCCAGAGCAGAATTGGTCAGTGATCAATGATAGGTGGAAATACAGCTTGACTAGAACTATTTAATTAGGCATACATCTTACTATTCTGCCCTAATTCTTTCTCTACTTAAGCCTAAAGCTTGTGTTAGTACCCAAACAATGAATTTCTGATATTAGACCTCTTCACTTGTTCCACTTTCCAATGTATACTGATTTAATCTCTTTTCTTTGGTTTTCATCATTACTCATTTCCTTAATTGGTAATTTGGGGTGGGTGGCAAATTTTAGATTTCTGGTACTGCCAGAGCTGGGCTATTAACCTAGCATTCCAATTCTATGGGGGGTCCTATCCTGGAGTCCCTCCTAGAGCCTCCCCTATGATTTTTGTGTAGCTGATCATCAGTGTCCTTTATAAATACCATTTGCAATTGACTAGAAAACATATGCTGAAGTAACTGAGGTAACACCACCTTGTCCTGACCTTGACTCCATTTTGTGTCTGTAGAGGTGCTTTTCCACTGCAAACCCACCCCCTTGAATAGCTATATCTATCTTGGCAACACATTTCCATGGCCCTGACCATAACCAAAGATGTATAAACAAAATAACTGCTAAATGTAAAACCAAAATAACTGTGTTCTGTCAAAACAAATGTTAGAAGGGTCTCCTAACCTACACCTAACAATGTTATTGTGGTTTTTTTCTTTATAAATGCTGTATCCTTGAACTTTCTGACTGAGAACTCTTCATGACAAAAGCCTACTCTGTCTTAATAAAGGACAATTATTTAGCCTTAGATTAGTGATGGTCTGTAACTTTCTCACATGCATTAGAACAAAGCAAAGTGTAGTCCTGAGTTCTGTAAGCCACTGTGACAAGTTATTAATTTCTAAGGAATGTTCCAGGATTGAAACCCAAAGACCATTCAGCACCACGAAAGTCCGAATTTGAAAGTCTTTATTTAGCTGGAGAGAAACAGTCTCATTGAGCAGCCTTAAATGTATTACTGGGAGCTTTAAAAGGAAAAACAAAAAATCATAGAAAAACTATATCCTAGTTGGCAGTTGCAAGAAAGTAAAGCAAGCAAGCAATTTAACAGAAGCCAAAAACATGCAGTTAGCTGTGGCATTTTGTTTCCAGAACTTTCCCATGGGACTTTTCTTGGCAGGGGCAGTAAAGGGGTAGGGATCAGTTAAAACAATGATGGCTCCAGCTGAGATTACATGGTGGAACCTTTGCCATGACACAAGGAACAACTTGTGGGATGTGGTGATGTGAATAAAAATGGTCCCCATAGGACCACAGGAATTGGTACTATTAGAAGGTGTGTTTTTGTTTGTTTGTTTGTTTTTGAATAGGTGTGGTTTTGTTGGAGGAAAGGTATCACTAGGGGGTGGGCTTTGAGGTCTCAGAAGCTCAAGCCAGGCTTAGTAGCTCACTGTCTCCTGCTGTTTGTGGACCAAGATGTAGAATTCTCAGCTCTTCTAGCACTACATCCTCTTGCATGTCATCATGATGACAACAGACTAAACCTTTGAACTGTAAGCCAGCTCCAACTGAGAATTGCCATGGCATAGTGTCCCTTTGCAGCAACAGAAACCCTAATTAAGACATAGAAATACTGTATCGCTGGTTAATCAGAAGTACCTATGTTAGGCCAAGACTTAGGTTTGGCCTATGAAATGAAGACAGTCTTAACTATGGGATGTGATGCTACCTCCAAGAAGATAGTGACAGAACTGAATTAAATGATAAGAAATTCAACTAATGCTGACAAGATGGCTGAGTATGAAAAGGTCCCTGGTAGAACCAACTTCCCCAAGTTGTCGTCTGACCTCTACTGTAAGATTAAGTTTTCAAACTGTACTGTGGAAATTTAGCCATTAGTTAAACTCAGTGGGAGACCGGCTCCCAGAACCTAAAAACAATGGGAGACCAGCAGTTCCCAGGACCCAAAAACAAGGGAACCAAGATGACTTGGCCCAGAAACAACCTGGGCCAAAACAATTGCCAGGTGGCTAGCCCGCCCCTAGACCCTAGCATGAGCCAGCACCAATCAGAAACCACTCTGTACTTTCCTTTGCCTCAGTCTCCCCTCTTCCCCAGCAACTGTGTAGGTATAAAAACCTGTTTAAATTTTTGCTTGGGGCCAGACTCCTCTACCCCTGTGAGGGATATGAGTCTCACCCCAGCTAGCTGGAATAAAAAGCCTCTTGCAGATTGCATTAAGTCCGTGTCTTAGTGGTATGTGGGGTCGTCACTCCCGGGATTTGAGTGTGGGGGTCCCTCCGGGAATCTCACACTACAGAAACACAGACAGCCATGAACTAAACAAATAAAAGTGAAAAAACAATCTAGCTAGTATATGGAGAGTAAGATAATTGCTTGGTCTAGAGAAACATACTCATTTGCTATCAGAATTCCTATGTTTTTTTAGAGTTCTTTTTTAATGAGTTATTCTTCAGGTAAACATGCAAAACTTGTTTACAGTATTATGAATATCCCAAATGGATAACCAAAATGATTGAGAAATAAAGTCAACTAGCCAAACAATTATCCAGAAACCTACTTATGCAATTAAGTTCTTCCTTCCACTCTGCCTCTGCTTGCCTTCCTCTTCTTTGGGACAGTCTCATTGTACATCTCAAGTCAGCCTGGAACTTCAGGCCCTCCTGCCTTAGACTTCTGAATGTTGGGAAGTATATGCTACCATATCCAGCTAAGTACTTTTTTATTACACTGAAAAAAAAAGTTTAAATCCTAAATTGAAAAATAATCTAGACTAGGAAAAAACCTTAATCAAATATAAAAATCCACTATTTCATGTAATTACTCTGAAAAAATAATTTGAATATAAAACACGTACTGCACTGACAGTAGCCATGCAGGAGCTGAAGTCAAGATTGGAGCCTGAGGAAAACAGCTCACCAGTCAGCAAAGCTACCATGAATATACCTCAGAGAGGCAAACCCTGAGTGGCCTTTTCCTGAGGACCCTTGCAGCTGTGAGTCCTAATGGCACTTGTTGCTGCCTTGGTCACCCTGATTTTTGTCTTGTATGAATATCCTTGGGGTGTTTCTAATTTCCCACTCTGCAATGAAATCATAATGCATAACAATAGCATTGATTTCTCAAGAAGCAAATGCTACTCTGATTAATGATTTACCTAAAGATTTCTAAGAAAAATTTAAAAATATATGTATGGTTAGAAAGATCAGGCTAGCGAGGCGGTGGTGGCGCACGCCTTTAATCCCAGCACTTGGAAGGCAGAGGCAGGCGGAATTCTGAGTTCAAGGCCAGCCTGGTCTACACAGTGAGTTCCAGGACAGCCAGGGCTACTCAGAGAAACCCTTTATAGCAGAAAACCTAGAGTACAAGAAAAAATAAAAAGCACATTCTTAGTAACCTAATGAAAGACATGCTAAGGTCAGAGAACAAGAACAAAGTGAGCCCAGTTGCAAAGAGCTTGAGAGTTTTACCTACAGGGGACAGGCTAATGACCAAAGATAGTAATTGATTTTCAGGGCCCACTGTTAAGACTGAGCTTCCGTGTCCATTGTAAAATCTGATTTTCCTGGTTTTATAAGTATAAATTTGCTGATGAGTTTTAGTGTGCTCCTTCAGGCCTTAGTTCTATGTAGCATGTAGACTGAATACAGTCTTCTTTTTCTGTTGTCTCAAAAAAAAAAAAAAAAAGATCTGTGACCTAAAGTTCTCTAGTTAACTATACATTTACTTTCTTATGAAAACAATGTAAGAATAGGTAGATGGTTAACTATGTTAGATAAATAAGAATTGTGTTAAGTTAAAATAACATAATGCCTATCTCATTTCTGGTAACTGAAAACTGCTACCTGCCAGTACAAAAGAAACTGGCAGTTAAAAATATTTGACTTGTTCAAATTCAGTTAATTTGTAATAGAAAAACTATTGCTTTAGGATATAGATGTATTGTGGGAAGAGACTACATGGGAAGCTGAGTAATTAGATGTGGGGCTTAGAATAGCCTATTTTTTAAAAATATGAAACTTGTAATCATAAGATGTAACTGAAACTCATGATTAACAAGTAAGGGCAATGTGATATTTTTTCCTGCTTGAAGGATTATATTTGAAAGGTATCGAATGACTAAGAGAGAAAAATGTTGCTGGAGCCTTGATGATCACGTCCACCAAGACTATGAGAGTGTGTGCCTGCTTCACGTTAGTTGCAGATCCCGTACCTCCATGGATCACTGAAATTAATATTAAACCTGTCCTCTGGCACTTCATAGTCATTCACAGTCATTAATTTTTATTTTATGTGTATAGATGTTTATCCTGCATGTATATCTTTGCAAGATGTGCACGTGGTGCCCAAAGAGGCCAGAAGTGGGTATTGAATCCTCTGGAACTGGAGCCATGTGGGTGTTGGAACAGAACTTGGTTCCTCTACAAGAGCAGCAAATGCTCTTAACTGCTAAGCCATCCTTCCAGCCACATCCTCCATAATATTTTTGGGTTTGGAACTGACAGTCTTTTTTTTTTTTTCAAGACAGGGTTTCTCTGTGTAGCACTGGCTGTCCTGAAACTCACTGTGTAGACCAGGCTGGCCTCGAACTCAGAGATCCGCCTGCCTCTGCCTCCTAAGTGCTGGGATTAAAGGCGTGGGCCACCAACGCCTGGCGGTATTGACAGTCTTGTAGAGATTGCCTAGTTTATCTAATTTGTTTTTTCTTGCTTTGAGACAGGGTATCATGTAGATCAGCTGGGCTATAAGATCCTATTTGAGCTAAGGATGACCTTGACTCCTTCATCTCCAGGCCTTCATCTTTCAAATGTTGGGTTTACAATAGGAGCCCTCCCACCCATCATAATCTGATGGCTGTTTCTGTTATAATATTGCATCAAAAAAGTGGTGGTATAAGCCTTTATTCTCAGCACTCAGGAGGCAGAAGGCAAAAGGATCTCTGTGAATTTGAGCCCAGCCAGGTCTATATGGTGAGATCTTGCTTAAACAAACAAACAAATAGCAATGTGCCGTAACCACAATGGAGGTTGATATAGATGATTAATAAGAGTTCCTGGATAAACTGATCTACACAGGGAATACCAAGCTGGTCAACATCTAAAACCAACTGTAAAAACCAAAACAGTAGTTTTGTTTTCTTTTTGTGATGTTTCACTGTATTTCAGGCTGACCTCAAACTGGCTATGTAGCCCAGGTTGACCTTAAACTCTTGATCTGCCTGCATCTACCTCACAAACACAGAGATTATAGGTTTTTGTTATCACACCAGGCTAACAACAAAAGGCTTAATCTTAACCAAATATCACCTGGCCATGTCATATGCTATAACAGGGAAAATGTTTAAAATATAGCAATATCATTTTAAAAATGTTTAAAATATAAGTCGGTAACAAAATACTTCATAAATGGTTATCTATAAGAATTCTAACTTCGATTTTTTTTTTTTTGGTTTTTTGAAACAGGGTTTTTCTGGATCGCCCTAGCTGTCCTGGAACTCACTCTGTAGCCCAGGCTGGCCTCAAACTCAGAAATCCGCTTGCCTCTGCCTCCCAAGTTTGATTATTTTTCTTACTCTGTTATTTGTTTCTTACTTTGAATAGTTTTACTGATAAAATAATTCCTATTTTTTGTTTTTGTTGTTCTCATTTTGATTGATTGATTATTTATTTATTTATTTATTTATTTATTTATTCGGTTTTTTTGAGACAGAGTTTCTTTGTGTAGCCCTGGCTATCCTGGAACTCACTTTGTAGACCAGGCTGGCCTTGAACTCAGAAATCCACCTGTCTCTGCCTCCCAGGTGCTGGGATTAAAGGCATGTGCCACCTGCCTGGCTTGATTTTTTAACTCTTCATATTCTCTTGCTCTATGGGCACAGGCTGGCCTGAAACTCACTATGTAGACCAGGCTGGCTTCAAATTTGCAATGATCTTCTTGCTTCTACCTCCCTGAGTGTTGGAATTACAGTTACATGCCACCATCCCTGGCCCATATTCCTTCTCTCTCTCTCTCTCTCTTTTTTTTAATTTAGTTAACATACAAAATAATGTTTCATTTAACATTTTCATACACATATGCCATTGTACCTTGCTCATATTCTACTCTAACCTCTCCCATCTCCCCACCTTGTTGGTGCCCTCATATATTCTCCTCTAAGGTTTATTTCTTCTTTGCTCCAAAATTTTATCAGGTGCTAAGTATTGGCCTGCCCATGTACTCAGTGATCATAAACATACCTTCTGAAGTTATGCTATTTCTATGTTCTCTGCAGGATTTTACATTTAGTGCCTTCAGTTTTCTGCACTTACACAGGTGCTGGAGAGCCACATCTGAGATGTCACAGCTCCTCAGATCTAGTCTTTGAACTTCAGGATGTAACACCTGTAACAAATACATGATTTTGAAAGAAAAATGAATTTTAAAAAAGCGTTTGCAACTTTAAACTGTCTCTTTGGCTCACAAATTAACTTTTTTGTAAACATGTATTCCACCCATAGTCAGTGATCTTGTGATTATAGTAGGTAAGTGGTTGGTGAAAAATACAGCCAAGAATTTAGGATTTAATTGCTGTGGAGAAGATAAAGCAGGAAAAAACAAACAAAAAACCCGTTAGTTTCCAGCTGGAAATGCAACATTCAGTGCCTAACATCCTCAATGTTGAAATAGCTGGAGCAGACCTTAAACTTAATGACCCCTGCCTAGACAGCCACAGTATTGTCATCTTCTGACTCACTCAACTGGACCTACATACTTCTGTTCAGCAGGTATTGTTTCCAAAGGAAAAAAAACCTGATCTTCTGAAACACTCCATCAAATGACCTGATCTTAGGCAGTCTGTACAGGAGGAATTGTAGAAACCAAGTTCTGAGAATATAGACACATCTGTCTGTTTTTGCTGGAGTGAGTTAAACAAAGTTCTGGTGGTCAAGATGTTGGGTCAGAATGACCAAGCCAAGTTAAGACATAACAAAAATAACTATTCTCAGAATAATCCCTCTGTCCCTGCTCCTGTGCTGAATTCTGGGAAAAACCACAAACGGTCACCCTGACCTTACAGTCCAAAATTCCCTGACCACTCAGTTCCTTCCCCCAAGGGGCTTTCCAACTCAGCCTTTTCCCAAGGATCTTCCAAGGCCAGGTGCAGAGTTAGATAAGTAAGTAAGAAGTCAGCTGATGAAGCCTAGAATAGCCCCTCTGAGCAAGCCAACCAATGCCTGAAGAGATCCTTTGCCCTGTGCTACACCAATCAGAGTAAGCCAGCTAGCCCTGTTGCCTAAATCTGCCCTCTGCAAGGTATAAAAAATGTGTGTTTCTCAAGTTGGGGGTTGACTCTCCCAGCAAGGCTGAGCAACACCATGCGCGGTGGATCAATAAACCTCTTGCCATTGCAGCGATCTGTTGTCAAGTTGTATTCTGTGGGGTTGTGCACCTAGGCTAAGACCTCGGGGGTCTTACAGAATCAATCCCTTTAGAGTATATATATCTCACTTGCTGTTACTGAAAAACCTAAACAATTCTTCTAGCACCACCAGCTCGTAGTTGAATGAAATATCACCAATTTTGGGGGTCACATAGCTGAGCAATATGAGAAAAATAACACCTTTGCCTGTGGATTGTATCACCTAGATGACAGTGTAGGGACTTGACCAGTATTGCTATCTTACAAATGTCTGATGGGCAATGGAGTGGAATGTAATACTTGACATTTGTCTTCATATTATGTCTGTCTCCTTTGTTGCCTTCATCTTTGGGTTAAATCTTACACAGTTCTATATGCAGACATGCTAAGCATCTGAGAAATATTTTGTCCAAAACAATACTGGAGGGTTAACTAGAGTTGTCTAGTTTTTCCTTATACCCATTTAGGACTAAAGATGCCTACCAGCCACCATGACCAGAAATTCCAGATTATAAAAGGAATAAAAAGAGGTAGTACTTGAATTCTTGGAAGATCTTTGCTTATTCCCCCAAATTATATTTATCAGCCCCTCTACCCTCTCCTATTCCTGTCCTATATCTGTAACACAAAGATCCCTGCATAAAAGAAGTTAATTTGTGAGCAAAAAAATCCCACTTCCTCATTCTTTAGCCACTGAATAAATTTTTTGTCTCCAACATCTGTCTACTAGATATTACAGGCAAGATATTTAGTTATAGGGTACTAGTCCTGGCCAGCCTGGCCCCGTCTATGTAGACCAGATTGGTCTTGAACTTACAGTGACCCATTTGCCTCTGTTCTCTTAATGCTGGAATTAAAGCATGTACCACCATATCTAATCCTGATATTCTTTATAACACATACTTTAATCTTTTGTTTAAGAATAATTTATTGCTGGGCGGTGGTGGTGCACACCTTTAATCACAGCACTTGGGAGGCAGAGGCAGGCGCATTTCTGAGTTCAAGGCCAGCCTGGTCTACAGAGTGAGTTCCAGGACAGCCAGGGCTATACAGAGAAACCCTG
>JADRCD010078183.1:468-10600 GCA_019843815.1 Montemys delectorum | reverse complement strand
TCTCTCTCTCTCTCTCTCTCTCTCTCTCTCTCTCTCTCTCTCTCTCTCTCTCTCTCTGTGTGTGTGTGTGTGTGTGTGTGTGTGTATGTGTGTAGGTAAGATGAAAACAGTGATTAATACAATATCATGAGACTATTGAACAAATTTGTCTCAGTATTTCTGGGAATTATACTCTAGGGTAGTCTTATAGCTACATGCTAGTAAACCAAAAATTTATTGAATAAATAATTTGTGAACAATTACTAACTAGTACCCTCAGAGCTCCCAGGGACCCAACCACCAATCAAGGACTATACAGGGTGGGACTGAATGTTCTGGCAGCATGTGTATAGTAGAGGACTGCAAATTTGATCATCAGTAGGAGGAAAGGACCTCAGCCTTGTGAAGGTTCTGTGCCCCAGTGTAGGGGAATGCCAGGGCCAATAAGTGGGAGAGGGTGGGGTGGCAGGCATGGGGAGGGGGGAGGCAAAAGACGTTTGTTCTTGTTGTTTTTGTTTGTTTGTT
Source organism: Montemys delectorum (assembly GCA_019843815.1). Taxonomy (NCBI): domain Eukaryota; kingdom Metazoa; phylum Chordata; class Mammalia; order Rodentia; family Muridae; genus Montemys; species Montemys delectorum. The sequence goes on along the minus strand of JADRCD010078183.1, from coordinate 10,096 downwards.
TGTTTGTTTTTTGGAGGGGAACCTGGGAAAGGGAAAATTTACATGTAAATAAAGAAATTATCTAAAAAAAATAATTTGTGAAATGGAGTACAATACCTTTTAGTTTGATGATGGTGGGTTACAAGATTAAGCTTTTATAGTACTCATAAAAGTCTAAAGTTGAACACAAGTTCTTTAGTCTGTATACTCAGGCCTCCTAGAACACTTTGTGCCTGGCTTTCTCTTGTTGGGTCACATCCATTTCTTCCTGCTTTTACCTTAGCAGGTTGGTGAGGAAAATGAGGCACAGAGAAGAAAAGGACTTCTTTGGATGTCTTAGAGCTGGGATCTGAATTTCCATGCTATGCTTTGTGAGCTTAATCAGTATGTTTTTAGGAGTAAAATGTCTACAGGTTACATTGCTGTTGAATTTACTCCTCATATTGTTTTGAGTTCTGTCAAGTTAAGCTTGCCAGTCATAAGCAAAAAGAACTTATTTCTATTCTGTCTACACAGACCTCCTGAAGCCTATGTGCCTTGTCTGTATTCTTCCACAAAAGGGTGGAGACAAGGACTAGCATTTGAAATAAGGTGTGTGTATAGGGGTGTGTGTGTGTGTGTGTGTGTGTGTGTGTGTGTGTGTGTGTGTTTGCACATGCACGTGCACGTGCATGTGCATACTAGTAGCCCAGAAAAATGGTGACATTTTATTTTATTTTTTACATTGTACAGTCTGTACCAGGCTTTGGAAATCAAGAGTTACAGCTGAAATCTCACTTATTACCTGTTTTTTGAATGAAATTTTATTAAAGCACAATAGTGTGCTGTTCACTCATTTTTATATGCTCTGTCTGTGGCTGTTTTCATGATGAAACGACAGAACTGAGTCATTATCACAGACCATGTAAAACCAACACGAGTTCTATGTGGCTCTTTTACTGCAAAGGTCTTTTGAGAATGTAGTACTGCACTGTCCATTATAATTGGTCACTATCTTTATGTTGCTGTGGTGCACTTGAAATGTAACTGACATGTGAGTTAATATCCAAAGACTTAGCAAAAAGAAGGAAAAAATAGTATAAAACATTCCATCAATGCTTGCATATTGGTGATATTGTGAAACAATGTCACTAAGTTTAGTTTTAAATCCTTAACTTCTAGGAATTTTAAAATGTGACTCAGATGGGTGTGTCACATTAGATTTTTGTTAACAGGGTCACTCTAGAACCTGGAATTTGGAGGCTATGTGATCTTTAGAAACAGAAAAGCTAGACATTAGTTGAGGGGAAAGAGACGATTTGCAAATACCTTTCCAAAGCAATGAATTATTAACCCAACCATCCTCATCATTCCTCATCATTCCTCATCAAAAGGAATAATACCCAAACGTATGGGGATGTCCATAGAAACAGTCGCAGTTCAAGTTCCCAGAAGCAGACTCTAACTAAGAGTTTGAACTGGGATATGATCTACAAAGCACAAGGAAGAAAGAGGACGTATTAGTGAGCATGCTATTGCTATGGATCCATATACTCCTACCCAATAAGGCCATAGGGGAGTTTTTATAAACTGAGATTCAGAGTGGTCCCATCCAGAAGATAAGGGAACTATAACATTTGTCTAGTAATTGCAAGTATTCTCTGGTAGAGAACTGATTCCAGGGGCATCAGTTTTTCTCGGGTTTCTCCAGAACCACAGTTTGCCTTTCCTGGGTCCAGATACAACCCTGAGACAGAGGATCATAGATGAATGCAAGAAAGAAAAAAAATCCATCAGCAAACTTGAAAATAATGCCCGCTAGAGCATTATTATTACAGTATTGCTGTAAGAATAGGCCGAATGATTTTTTCCTTCAATCCACAACTGTAGCTTCCTATTGTCTATATTCTTTTTCTCATATGACCTTGGTGGTGGCATAGATATGTGGGTTGACCATTATCCTCGTGTTATGTATAGGAAATTGAGCTAAAGCTATATCTACTGATTTGCTCATTGGGAATGGTAGTTAATACCCCTTCGTGATCATAAATGAGCACTTAGATTTTGGGTTTCTCTAAAACTTGGCTTGACTAGAACACAAAAAAATATTGGTGGTTTTAAGGTGAAAACAGAAAAATAAAACTATTTTATTGTATTCTCTAGAGTATTATATATACATAAACAAGTGGGCAATACAATAGGGAAGTTTTTCTTTGTTTTGATTTGGGTCAAGCCTTCATGGAGCTAAAGATGACCTTGAACTACTGATCCTCCTGCCTTCACCTCTCAAGTGGTATACTTTCAAGACTCTTATATTGAAAACTGTTATATTTTCCCCTACAAAGCACAGTCAAAATTAGGAGATTAAATAGCTGCTCACCACCACACAGGATGATATTGACAGAGATAAAGTCCAGAAAACCTCCAGGGAAGTCCCTGTAGCAGACGGAGGCTTACGGATGCATAGCATAGTGGAGACTGGATTTTGTTACTATCCCATTGCCCATGTTCTTTCATAAGTGTTGTCAACCCTTTTGGTACTACTTGGAAAAAAATCTTTCTTCCAGCTGAATTTCCCTTTATTGTATATCTAACCACCTCAGTAATTTTTTGTGGACCTCACTAACACTTCTCTTTTTTAAATTTGAATAACCCCAAAGGACCTGGTTTGGTCAAAGTGCTTAATCCACAGGCTTTCGTTTTTTGTATCAGTTGATTAAAAACAGATTTTATGTATAAGTTCTACTTAATAGGAGTAGAAACAAGAAGATGTTTGTAAAATCTGAATGTATTGGATCACAATTGTTTGGTTTTCTTGCTTCCTAGATTTAGAAAGCCATATTTATGACAATTGAACTGCAAACAGTTAGATGATGTATTTCCGTAGAAATTTCCTGCCATGAATGGTCAGCCAAGAAGAAAACTAAAAGGATTCTCTAAGATTAACACACTAAAAATGCTAATAAATTCACTTACAATAGTCATATCTAAACAAAAGACACTGAGTAATGGAATGTCTAATCTCAAGATTGAGTCTCTGAGATTCTAAAGTCATTATGGGTTCCATTCATTTACTCCAAATAGTAGAAACACTTTGTGTGTGTGTGTGTGTGTGTGTGTGTGTGTGTGTGTGTGTGTGTGAGAGAGAGAGAGAGAGAGAGAGAGAGAGAGAGAGAGAGAGAGAGAGAGAGAGATTCATTTAAAAACAGTCAGGTTGTATCTAAACTGCTGTTGGACTCACTCTCTAAGATGTCTTCAAGTGTATATACCAAAGCTTAACCATTATGGAGGATAATATCAAGGTCCTGAGATGGAATGGGGAGAATGCTGAGAGGAAATGGAAGCATGATTGCTCCCAGGAAGAGGGGATGAAGAACAGTGGGGATACAGGGAACATTCAGGCAAGTGTACAATTCTTATGAAAAAAGCCAAGCCTCACACAGCTGATAGCAAAAATTCCTCATGAACACACTTGGCTCACAGGACACCTCACACCTTCTCTGGAATTGTAGCCAGACATGGAAGTCACATGGAAGGAAACAAGGCACTGAGCCAAAGCAGGATTTGTGCCTCACTTTAACATAGGTGTCTTGTGAGAGTACCCTCTTTGGGAAAAGAACAAGTCCTAAACTTGTAGTATACACCTCCCCTGGCTAGGCTACATTAATGCCCAAATCACAACACAGAGAACAAAGTTCATAGTAGATGAGCTGTCAGACAAAAATTACAAGACATAAGCTAAACTCAGATCCTTGGGAAATCCTAAGCAAACACCAGGAAACCTGGACCTTTTCTTCTCCAAACGAGCTTAAGAATAAGTATGTTTAACTTTCTTGGAATTACAATGGGAGTTGCATTCTCAGAAGAGGAACAGAAAACATTTTAACAAGAAAAGGTTACGTGATGATGAGCCCACTGGAAACAAAAACGTGCTCATTATAAAAAATCACTATGCAAGCTTGAGATAGTGATTTACACTTGTAGTCAAAGCATGTGAGAGTCTAAGTCATGGGGAGGGAGCTGGAGGACAGCCTGTGCTACAAAGCAAGTCTGTATATCAAACAAAGTAATAAATAATAATCCCCAAACTTAAGCAATAAGATAAATGCCAGATTAATTAATTGAATTGATTAAAAACAATTTCTACCTCTGGCACATTCATTAAACATAAGTGGAATATAATTCTCTCTCTTAATATATGTTTTTAAGTAAAAAGTTTAGGAAAACAGGTTAAATTTTTTCATAAATTCTAAGGTGAAATGGTTTTGTTGTTGCTTGTTTTTCTTTGATTAGATAGAGTCCAGTGCCTTGCTAGGCAAGTGCTCTACCACTGAGACATAGCCACAATCCCTATGCCTTCTATGCTTGATGGCATTAAAAATCTGAAGTCTATGATATCTTGTTCATGGAATTTCCCATTATCCCATGTTTTGGCTATGTTTCATTCCTTTCTTTCCTTCTTGATCTTGTCATATCATCCCTGCTTATGGAGGATTCTTCTCCATGATTGGGTCCACCTGTGTCTCATCTTCTAAGAACTTCACTCTGTTGTAAAACAAAAACTCCACCTCTCTGCTTGTGTCCTCAGCTGAAAGATTTCATCATCCTGGATACCTCAAGGGAGCCATCACCTCTTCCCCATCCTTCATTTCTAGTCCTCTCCCTCAGTTACACAGCCTGTGAACAAGAAATGGGGCTTTTTATTTTTATGTCTCTAGCATCTCTCTCAGACTCTGACATTTACTAAACTCTTGTACATATTTGTGAATAATATGTATAATAAGTGAATGTATAATAAGTGAATTGATAGTTTAAATGGAGAACACATGGAACAAGGAGGGATGGAGGAATTTTAATGACTGACTCAGAGCACATGGTTATCATGTTCAAAATGTGATTAAATATTTACTTCAGGAAACTTTAAATTTAGTGCTCTTAAGGAATGCTCCTATATTAAGATGCATAATGATATGAATATAATGTTCAAGGACATTTGCACAGATAGAGAGAAAATAGAAACAAAGGATAACCTATATTATGACTGAGAAGTACGAGATATGTACGTGTCATATGTGTGACAAGAACTCCTTATGAATTCTATAAGTTGCAATATTTTTAACCATATCTGGTCAATTCAAACCTGCTTCAAAAAGACTAACATCATCCTTACTATAAGTTGGTAAATATCAAAACGCTGAAATTAAGCTATATAGTATTATCATTTCTGACTCAGCTAAAGACATAACTATTTACTTTCTCCTGAGTTCTGTATCTATCAAGAACTTATGAGTAAATGTCTAATTATATGTAATTGCAGTAATACCATAAACATGAACAGAAACATAAAAGTGTAATATTTCTAGAAGTATCTTTGAAATATGACTTTTGAAAATCTAGCTTAAATTATTAGTACCTTAAGAAGAATTAATAGCATTAATGCCTCTGAAAAATCTATCACTTTTCTGATGATTAATAATTTTGTATATGTAAAGTAGAAAAGTATGCAGAATAACATTTCTCTCTTTCTTTTTTAAACAGCAAAACTTGGAGAGTAATCTCACCAATCTTATTAAGAGAAACACAGAACTGGAAACTCTTTTGGCTAAACTCATCCAAACTTGCCAACATGTTGAAGTGAGTATTCAGTCCGTACCTCCATGATATATTTCAGATGAAAAGAGCTTGCTTGAACTTTTTCTGTCCACTCGATTCTGTATTTTAAAGGAGAAATCTTTCTTGGGGCTAGAGAGATGTCTCAACTCTTAAGAACACTTTCCTGTGAAGGTTCTATGCCAGGGCCAGGAAGTGGGAGAGGGTGGGGTGGTGAGCAGGGGGAGGGAACAGGGGATTGTTTTAGTTTTTGGTTTTTTTATTTTTATTTTTTTTCTTATTTTATTTTATTTTTATTTTTTATTTTGGAGGGGAACCTGGGAAAGGAGATATTGTAAATAAAGAAAATATCTAATAAAAAAATAAAAAAAGAGAACACTTTCCAGTCAGGTATGTTATAATTTCCAGCTCCAGAGGTCTGATACCTTCTTTCAGGCCTCCTTAGGCACACTCACAATACATACCTTCACACGTACACACAACCTCAAATAATAATACAAAAATAAATGTTTTAAAAAGAAAAATCTTTCTTAATATTAAATATTTGACAGAGGCCAAACATATATAACAGATGAAACTAGAAAGAGCTAGAAGTTTAGAGACTTCTACATCCAGGAGTGCTGCATCCCAAACCTCTGCATTGAATATTTTATGCCATTCCTAATACTATAGATTTTAATCACCCTCACAACGGATCCAAAAAGCACAATTTTGAAGGTGTTTTGTGAAAGCAGTTGAGGGCAACTTCAGTTGTGAATATTTGTTTTGCTTTCTGTAGCAGAGTCATGTTTCTTTTCTCCAAGCCAAATTGTTTTATCAGTAATCTTTGAATGAGGTTTTTAAGCAGTATTTTGCATATTGGTTCCATCTTTTCCAATTAGAATGTGAAGTCTTTGAAAATAGGATAAATTGTAATACACCATTGAATTTCAGACTCTGGTACATTTATTTTGAAACAGAAGCAGAAGACCCATCTATCTCTGTGTTATTTATTATGTATTGATTGGTTAAAAGACCCATTTAGTGTAAGAAAAATACCTCAAGAAAATTATTCTGGACAGATATGCATGATGCCTTTCAGCTGAGTAGTGCTTTGAATGCTTATAATTACATTTCTCCCTAATAATCCTATTTAAAGAGAAAATATATTTACTTTTTTCAGACTCATCAAAGTACATTTATGTATTTGTATATATACATGTTCATACTTATATGTGGATATAGCAATAATAATCAAAGAAAAAGAGGCTATTAGCTTGAGAGCTGGGTACTGTGAAGTGACTGGAGAGAGGATACCTGAGAAGGGCTAGAGAAAAAAAGTTAGAGAAAAAAGATATAATTCTCTTTTAATTAAAATATATATTTAAAACTTATGGACAAAAACCCTAGTATCTCGAAATATATTAGTCATCATCACACAGTCAAGGACACAAGAAAAATAAAAGTAAAAACATGGGAAACCAACCAGAGAAACTTTCTCTTGAGACAATATAGAACTTGGAATTATGAGAGGAATTATTAAACCTGAATATGTGAAAATTGATCATTTTTACAACTTTCCCACTATTCAGCACCATTCAGTACATTTTTACTATTGTATATTTACTCACCACTACATCCAAAAAATTCCCATCATTCTAATTTTCTTTTAATTAATTTTTTACACTCTATATTTTATTCCCCCTTCCACTCTCCAACTATTACACATCCCACAACTTCTCTCCCACCCCATCTCCATGTAGATGTCCCCACTCCCCCACCCTACCTGATCTCTAAATTCCCTGGGGCCTCTAGTCTCTTGAAAGTTAGGTGCATCTTCTCTGAATGAACACAGACCTTGCAGTCCTCTGCTGTATGTGTTGGGGGCCTCATATCAGCTGGTGTATGCTGCCTGTCTGGTGGTCTAGTGTTTGAGAGATCTCGGGGATCCAGATTAATTGAGACTGCTGGTCCTCCTACAGGATCGCCCTTCTCCTCAGCTTCTTTCAGCCTTCCCTAATTCAACAATAGAGGTCAGCTGCCTGAATATGTAAAAATTGATCATTTTTACAACTTTCCCACTATTCAGCAGCATTCAGTATATTTTTACTATTGTATATTTACTCACTACTACATCCACAAAATTCCAATCATTCTAAACATAATTGGGTTTTTTAGTTATGCTTAATGAAATAAACAAAACATAAAAGAATAAAGTTTATATAACTTTAACTTATTTGGAGTACTTGGAATAGGAAAATTCAGGAATTAGAATAGAGGTTACCAGGGATTGGAATGCAGAAAAACAGAGAGATATTTAATGTGTTTATTTTTTAAGTACACAAATATATGAACTAACTACTCTTGAAATAATGATATTTTATAGTCATTTTTATCTTCTTTAATTAGTAACTATAACACATGGCTTTTTATGCCCAGAGCTATGAAAGTAGATTCATGATATAGTAAACAAAGAAAATTATAACTTATTGGTTCTCTACAGTTTCAGGTGATAGCACAATTAAAGAAGAGCAGAGTAGCCAATCAGACACTGATCTCACAGAATATAGCTTTTTAAACTTAATAAATTCATTCACTCATTCATTCATTCATTCATTCATTTTCCACTACCTTTCTCCTACCTCCTAGTTCTTCCCACCCACCTCCCTTCCCCCTTCAACTAATAAGACTAGGCACATCTACTCCTATTTCTGCTAGAAGAGGCTGCCCAGTTAGGAGAAAGGGTCCCAAAGGAAGACAACAGAGTCAAAGACACATCCTATTTCTGCTGTTAGGAGTCCCATATGAAGATCAAGCTACACAACTGTTACACATGTGCAGAAGGCCTAGTTCAGCCTCATGCATGTTCTGTGGTTGGAATTTCAGTCTTTGTGCGACCCTATAGGGCCAATTTATTTGATTATGTAGGTCTTCTTGTGTTGTCCTTGATGCCCCCCCACCTCTTACAATCTTTCCTCCCCCTCTTCAACAGAATTCTCCAATCTCTACCTAATGTGTGGCTGTGGGCCTCTGCATCTGTTTCTATCAGTTTCTAGGTGAAGCCTCTGATGATAATTATGCTAGATTCCTGTCTGCGAGTATAGCAAAATATCATTAACAGTGTCAAGGGTGGAGTCCCTCTCATGGCAAGGGTCTCAACCTGGACCTTTTTCATTGGTTGGCCATTCCCTCAATTTTTGCTGTACGTTTACCACTGCATATTTTGTAGGCAGGACAAATTGTATATAGAAGGTTTTGTGACTGGGTTGCTCTTCCAATCTCTCCATTGGCAGTCTTGCCTGGTTACAGGAGATGTCCCAGTCAGGCTACATATTCTGAATTGATCAAACTGATTTAGATTAGTGGTTTTCATCCCATAGGTCAGGACCTCTTTGGGGTCACATATCAAAAATCTTGCATACTAGATATTTACATCCAATTCATAAGAGTAGAAAATAACAGTTATGAAATAACAATGGAATAATTTTTCAGGTTGAGGGTTCACCATAACATGAGGAACTGTAGTAAAGGGTTGCAGTGTTAGGAAGGTTGACAACTACTGAAGTACAGGACCTCCTTTACTTGGTGCTCTCCATGCCCTCTGGCTGCAAATACTTTTTCTGCCTCCTCTTCTGTGGGGATACCCTGAGCCCTGAGAAGATAAATTTGATAAAGACATTCCATTTAGAGTTGAGTGTTTATTCTAGTGATTCTCCCTCTCTATATAATGTCTGGCTGCAGGTCTCTATATTTTTTCCCATCTGCTACAGGAAAAAAAAACTTCTGTGACGATGACTAAGCAAGGCACTGAGTTATGAGTATAGCAGAACCATTTTATAGCTACACACATTTTTTAGAACACTAGTATTTGGTTTTGCTCTACGTCCCTGCACTATCTAGTCTCTGGTTCTTAGGCACACAAGTATTGTTTTGTATGTGTTCCCTCTAATAGAGCAGGCCTTAAATCAAATCAGATATTGATTGGTTACTCCCACAAGCTTTATACCACCATTGCCCTACCATTACTTGGAATCAGGACACCATTATAGATCAAAGAGTTTGTGGTTGGGCTGGTATATAT
>JADRCD010078177.1:0-13958 GCA_019843815.1 Montemys delectorum | reverse complement strand
ACCATGTATAGTCCTTGAGGTCTTAGTTGTTTTTAATACATGTGCCAATACAACCAGATATGGCTTTGGACTCGGGTTTGGTTGGTGAACTTCCAGTGACAGTGTTACAGCAAGTGTACATGCATCTATGTATGTGCACATAGAGAAAAGGAAAGTGGAATGGAGACACTTGGGGTGGGGAGAAAGAAGAGAAATCTATTTTAACCAATCTATAAGAAATAGCATATGACTATATAAGGTTGACATCTGATACAGAAATAAAGATATTAGATGTACAGGTTCTAGACATCCTTTCCTGTGTATTTCTCAAGTTGAGATTAATGAAAGATAGGCCCAGGCCAAACAGCCTTTGCAGTTCGTTGAAAAGATTGAGAAGGCTGTAAAATTGGGGAATAGAATGGATTCTACACCTGAATAATCAATTAATGCCTCTTTAATGATTGTGAAGGCAATGCGTACAAATACCAAATCAATTTCAAGAATTAATCAACTGGGGCAACAGAGCTCTGAGTCTCAGCAGGGAAGGCAACTGGGTGTGGTTGGCAGATAATCCTATTTTGCCTTAGAACAAGAAGGCAGAGTTTGTGTTTTCCCTCCCCTCTGTGGCAGGTGGAAAAGGGAGCCAGTCAGTCCCTGTCAGCCTGCAGGAGCTCCCAGACCAGGGGAGGAGAAAATCATTCCTTCCAACACTAGAAAGGGGAAGTGTACTCCATCTCCAATCAGCAAGATAGTCTGATGAGAAGTAAGCTCTTGGGACACAAATCAAGCTTCAGCCAATGAGAAGACCCAGTTAGTGGACTCTTTTCTAGGGATGATGGAAGATTTATTGAAATTTATAATTCTGCTGCCATGGGTTTTTGTTCCAGAGAAGCCACTAATATTTCTTCCATTGTTTATGAAAATGTCTAGGTATACTAGCAATAATTTTTATACACCACAACTCTGCTGACATATTCCTGTCGGGAAGACAAGCTGAAGACACATGAGACAGTTCAGTGGGATTCCAAGGCTTGATGCTGTGCATTATAATTTTGCTCCTGTCGCTACCTCTGTTCTCTAGCATGTGCACAAAAGCCATCCTACATTCTTTATATTCTCTGTGCCTGCCCAAGGGCCAGGAGCGTGACAGGTGCTTGATAAATGCTCGTGGAATAAATGAATTTATTAAACCAGAAACTCACAGTATAAGTTAGTTAAAGTATGTTTTAAAAATCCAGAGAAAGAAAACTACATCATGACATTTTAGATAAGAAGTGTCCCTCAAAAAACCTGGTGTGTTGAAAGTTTGGTTTCCAGTTACTGACTCTATTGATAAGTGATGGGACTAAGGATCCTAATCTTACCATTAGCTCAGTCCAGTGATGAGTTCATAGATGGGTAGGCTATTAGGAAGTAGGCCCTTATTGGAGGAAGCTGATCATTAGAATGTGTTTTGGAAAGGGTATATATAGTCACTGGTCCCAATTACTGTTTCCATGTTCCCCACTAACCATAGTAGCACTTTCTCTCCATCAGAGGCCTCTGCTGCCATGATGTATCTATCTTACCATGGGCACCATGGGCCCAAAGCAGAATCAGCAGCCACACACTAAAATGTATAAAATCATGAGGCAAAATAAATCTTTCCCCTTGTAAGTTATTTCAGGCATTTGATTACACCAGTGAGAAATAGACTCTCTCAATGAGCAGAAGCCATTGTTCTTCCCATGTTCAGTGTAAGTAAAGGGTTAAGGGCAAAGGTATTCAGGAGATGAGTGCCCCAGTTACTCTTTTGGGTATTGTTAGTCAAAACAGTTTGAATTGTGGCAATTTACATGTTGTGTTTGCCTTAATTTTCATCTGTAAATATGGTGAAGACATTATCTACCTCAAGAGGTTGTTATGAGGATCAAATAGAGTAGTTATTGCAAAACATATAGCAAAACACATAGAATTCTGCCACTATTATTCCAGGAATGCTTTTCCAGTAACATTCAATGTGCTTTATAACGAGTCACATAATAGATATTTAAATTGTATTTAAGCGGCAAACACGAGGGTCACAAGTTTCTTTTAATTTGATTCTTGATGACCATGTTTTCTGTGCCTGCAGCACACAAAGAGTATGTGCACCTCAGGATCATCTCTAAAAGGTGTTCTTAGCATCTCTGGGCGAAGGCATCTACCCTCACTGTCAGATTCTCTCTCTTTGTGCTGCTTGGTTTTCTTACGTGACACTTATTTTCTAGAAATGAAATGCATGTTCACTGTCCATCCTAGTAGAATGTGAACTACACATTCTTTTACACATATCTTTTATACTGCTTCATTGAGTTCATGTAGGCACTGTATGAATACTGAATGGGCGAATGAGTGAATGAATGAATGAAAAAGTTCTATAATCACCACTTCACATGTTGCAACTGTAGATCACCATACTTGACTACCACATAAACAAAGAAGTATATGGAGGAACTGAGCTCACTATGAAGTTACCCACTGCTCTTCTCTCTGTGTACTGGTGAGTGCATGTTGTAAATATCTCCTGACTATCATCCTGTGTAACCCTTTTCCACAAGGAATTATGATACAATGATAGATGAGACTATTTTAAAGATATAATTCATGCCAACTATCAAATTCAAAGTTCAAGATACTGATGTCTTAGATTCCAAAGTCAGCTTAGGGTTTCTGTTGCTATGATAAAATGTCATGATCAAAATCTTACTTGCTGAGGAAAACGTCTATATCAGCTTATAATTCTCAGGTCATACTCTATCACTGATGGAAGTCAGGGAAGGAATACAAGGCAGGAAACTGGAAACAGGAACTGAAGCAGAGGTCATGGATGGAGGATGCTACTTAGTGCCTTACTCCTCATGGCTTACTCATCTGGCTTTCTTATATAACTCAGGAACATCTACCCAATGTTGCCACAACCCACAGTGAGCTAAGCTCTCCCACATAAAGCACCAATGAAGAAAATGTCTGGTAGAATTTCCCAGAGATCAATCTTTTATTTATTTATTTTTTACTTAAGGAAAAATTATATTCCTTTATGTTCAAGTAAACAGTAAACATCTTCTTCTGGATATTCACGATTATTTTCTTTTTAAAAAAAATTTATTTTTTACTCATTCACTTTACATCTCGCTCACTGTCCTTTTCCCATTCACCCTCTCCCACAATCCTTCCCCTACTTTCCCCTCCTCTTTTCCTCTGAGCAGGTAGGGTTCCCTTTGTGTATCCCTCCATCCTGGCACTTCAAGCTTCTGCAAAACTAAGTGCTTCCTCTCTCACTGAAGCCAGGCTAGGCATACCCCAGCTAGAAGAACATAACCAACAGACAGGCAACAACTTTTTTTGGGATAGCTTCCATTCCAATTGTTCAGGATCCAGATGAAGACCAAGCTGCACATCTGCTACATATATGCGGGGAGGCCTAGATCCAGTCTGTGTATGTTTCTTGGTTTATTTTTCTCTGAGAGCCCCAAGGGTCCAGGTTAATTGATTTTGCTGGTCTTCTTGTGGAGTTCCTATTCCCCTTGGGTTCCCAAATCCTTCTTCTCATTCTTCCATAAGAGTTCTCAAGCTCTATCTACTGTTTGGCTGTGGGTGTCTAGCTGAGTCAGCAGCTGGGTGGAGCCCCAGAGACCAATCTTATGGAGGCATTTTCTCAAGTCCCTCTTTGCAAATGAGTCTAGCTTGTCAAGTTGACAAAAAACTAGCCATGACATTTGACCATTTGTCAACCTGACACACCAATACATTGCTATTAAACTGTAACATTTTCTTTCTTGTTTATCTCCAAGGTCTTATATCAATATCAATATCCCAATATAAAACACTTTCCAACTTTTAAAAATTTCACAGCCTTAAAAAATTCAGATACTTTAAAAGTACAATCTCTTTGAAACACCCAAGGTCTTATTCAAAGTTCAAAGCCACTCTAAAATTTCCAAAGCCTCTCCAAAACACCTCAAATCCCTTCAAAATTCCAGTGTATCTAAAGTCCCAAAGTCTCTTAACTGGGATCTCCTGTGTGAAATTAAAAAAAAATTACATATTTCACATGTCAAAAAGAAAAGCCAGGGCACACTTAAAATCAGATAAAATAAAACCAAAATCCAACTGTATAAAAAGCTCACTGTTGGGCATCTTATGATCTGGGCTCCAAAGGGCCTAGGCAGCTCTATTTCCATTGCACACATCTTCAGAAGAAGCATTATCTTGTTATACACTGTTCTGTAATATTTTCTAGGGAGATGTGAACAAATACTTATTCAGTGCAAGTATGACACAAAAGTCTAGCTCACTGCACTACTGAGATTATTAGAGTGACTTATAGGAGTATGAATGAGGGGATAGGAACATAGATGGCTCAAAGCCAGGTAGCCAAATCACTAAAAATTCTACCCCAGCATGTGTCCCACTCATGAAAGCCACACCCCTGTTACTCATTGCATGACTTGCATGCAGCTCAACAGGTCAGAGTGCTTCCTCTCTCTAGCAGTTGTCACTCATTGTATAAACTCAGGGCAGGATCTTGTGAATCTTGTTTGTTTCAGGGACTTCTTAAGACTTCTGAGTGGTTTATTTCCTGAGTCTTTTTGTTTTGTTTTGTTTTTCAAGACATGGTTTGTTTGGCTGTACTGGAAGTCACTCTATAGACCAGGCTGGGCTCAAACTTAAGAGATTTGCCTGCCTCTGCCTTGCACATGCTAGACCTAAAGGCATTACAACACCATGCTTAGCAACTTCCTAACGCTTAATAAACCTTCCTAGAGATGTATTGTTTCAATATGGAGGAAATTCCATTGTGACACAGTCCATGTTTTACACTCACCAATACTCAACCCCTCTGGTATGGATGCTACTTGAGATAGCACTCATGCCTTTTTTAGTCTCTGTTAGCGTCCAGACCTAGACTTTACATGGTGAGGCTACGATGAATAGGATGAACAGTGATTGTATAGACATGGATGAAAAGAGTTTATATTAAGCAAGGACAGGAATGAGGGCCAGTGTGTTCATCTTGGTCATGAGGAAGAAGACTGAAACTGGGAAATGGAGTTCAGAATGCCAAAAAGCAAAGAGATTGTTTATGAGGATTCAGAGCACTCCCATTCAGTGTTCCATTCATTCAGTCATTCAGTCCATTCATTGTTCTATTCATTTAGTCACTCAACAGGAAGTTTTGCTGTGCTCTTACACAGCTCCAGTGATTGACCTAACTGGAGCAGAGACATAATGAAGAAAGGAAAGACACACAGGCACATGTACAAACAAATCTGGGATTGTGTGGTCTGGGCTTTTGGATGGAGAAGCTGCAGCACTATAAAAGCTCAATGTGTTTATTACATACAGTTTAACACAACAGCAGGATTACTGCATATACATAAACAAGGAAGCAGGCTTATTATATACAGTGGAATAACAAGCCAGGTTTAACTAATCTCAGTGGAAACAATCTCTATAAGGGACCAGTTTTCAGGCCATAAATATCTAGTATGAGGATGTGGGGAGAAATCTATGATAGACATTTTCTGCTCACACTTTCAACATTTCCATTCTGGCCCGAATTTGCCATCCCTTTGGGCCTCGCTAAGGTAAGGAAGGCTTTGCCACTCCCATGAGCTGAGGCATTCGGGTCCTTTGCCCTGTTGTCTTAGTTATTGCTCCATTGCTGTGAGATGACACCATTACCAAGATTACTTATAAAATAAGGCATTTAATTGAGTGTTTGTATTTTCAGAGGGTTAGTCCATAACCATCATGGCAACAAGCAGGCAGGCATGGTGCTGGAACTGGAAATGAGAACTCAACATCTCATCCATGATATGGAGGGAAGAAAGGAGGAAGGGGGGGAGTGAGGAAGGGAGGGACAGAAAGAGAGACACAGTGGCAGAGAGGAAGTGACAAAGAAAGAGATAGACAGACAGAAAGAAACAGAGAGAGACAGACAGAGAGACTGACCCTGGCATTGACTTTTGTAACCTCAAAGTCTACCCCTAGTAACATGCCTCCTCCAACAAGGCCATACATCCTAGTCCTTTATACACAGTTCACCAACTGGGAGCCAAGTATTCAAATATATGAGCCTATGGGAGCCATTCCCACTCAAAGAGCTACACCCAACCATGCCCATGTCAAAAGTACACATTCCCTCAGGCCTAAACCCACTCCCCATATAATTTCTCAACTGCTTCCATGTTGCTGAGCTCTAGGGATAAGATGTGGATTCTAAGACACTGTGGCTGCCCTTAGATATTCACATCCTAGAAGACTTCAGGTGACACTATGAAACTTATTTCTAGGGAGCTATGCCATTTTCTAGCATAGTTCAGCCAGATAAATATGAATTCAAAGAAAGACAGTGGCCCGAGTCTATCCTGGATTATTTGACTCAATGAAATGAACCACAATAATGGCTGGAAGGCATATCTGATCCTGCCATTGTGGTTGAGTCTCATGAAGTTTTAAAAATAGGGAGACTGTACACAGACATCAACTTTTCTAACAGACAAACAAACATCTGTCTGTCTAGAGCAGAGTATCCAGTGGTTGTCTTCAAAGAGTTACCCTGCCCTGGGCCACCTGTCCCTTGTCCACCTTCACTTGGTTTGAGCCCCTGACTCCTGTGTTATACCACACTACAGTCTTCATTCTATTATTACCTCCATTTCCTTTTTGTTCCTGCTTCCAAGGTCATGACTCTTCAAGCCTCCTAAAGAAGGGTAGGAATCATATCCCCATTCTGCAAGCAGATTCTGCCCACAACTCATTCTCGCTCTCACTTGCCATCCATCTCTACATCCACAGTGACATGGACACCCAGGAGTCTGTGATGCACAGGCATCTCTCCCTTCCTAGGCTCCAAGCACAACAGCATTAGCTTATGAGAAATGGTACCACCATTTAGTATTTTTATGTCCCAATCACTCTGGCCTCTAAGTTCATTCATTATGCATGCAAAATGGTAATATGCTTGTATTTTAATGCTCTTAAGCATACAATATTCTTATTAATCCAGGCACTTTTTTTTCATTTGTAATTGAATGGTTTACTTTATTATTGCTTTATGGTAACGACTCTGCATTTCCATTTTTCTATAGGGTGCCTAATTTTAACAGGAGGGCAATCAGAATCAGGAGGGCTGGCTGTTCTAATTGCCTTCATTATAAGAGCAGCTAGCATTCTGGCAACAGAATGATCGACATTTACTGGAACTATAATAAAAACATGGAGATGAAGTAGGTCTCTCTGCTTTCTGGAGATCTAGGATACCACTTTTTATATATTAAAAACCCCATAGAGTGTAGCCTTTGTCCCTCCATGGTGACAGTTTTTGGACATTAACACACATCGAGGGCTATTTATATCAGTTTATACATGTAATCAAGTTTCTTTTCCAATTTTCAGTGAGATACAAAGTCCATCCTTGTCCAAGGCATTTGGTTCAAATCAACAGAGATGAAGAGTAATCAAGACTTATGATTCGCATTCTGACTTCCATCCCACACTCGCTGCCATTGCTACTTGCCAGCTGCTGACCCACTTCCCCACTGATGATACCCACCTTACATTCTTCCCATGAGTGATTTAATGTCCATTGTGAAACTGTCAGAATACTTCTGATGTTTCAGATAACAGCTAAGGGGTTTCTGAGCTCCTCCCACCACCACCCCCAAATACTTCTGGCTTGTATGATCTTGCCTTTCAAAAACTATGAATGTCTAAAGCCTAGAGCTGGTGAACTCTTAGCAAGGAGTGTCCAAGCAAAAGCAGCTTGGCAGTCACTCTTGATGGTCGCCAGTAGAATCAAAAACGTGGCTTGAGCGAAATCGAGGTACAGTTCTTTTCTGCTTGACCATGACCTGAGTAGCTTATTTTTTAAAATCATTTAGCAAAAAGACAAGCTGAAGCCCCTGTGTCTGTTTAAAGAAGTGCTGCTTCTTGTGGGGTACCCAGAATGGTAGATATACTAAGGGTAATTGGCATGTCTAACTGTATTCCCTGTCCCCAGTGAATGCATTAAGAGCAGCTCTCTGCAAATCCAATGAGCCAAACATTCAATGTTTAAGAAGGATGGACAGTGTGAGCCTTAGACAGTAAGAGCCAGATTTCTGTAGTTAAGAACTTGAGAGGATCATCAAGAGGGCTCCTAGCATGGCTGTCAAAATTGCATTTCTCTGAAGTTCAAGGTGCTGGGATGCTGGTGCTGCTGTTCTGGGCAGTCATGTTTGGGAACCTCAGATGCAACATTTAAGAGGGTTCATGCTCAAACGATGGCTCAGAGGTCACATCAGTGACAGTGACAGCTGTGAGCTGCTAGAAATGGGTCTCAGCTGGGCCTGGGGTTACAGGCCTGCAAGTATCTTGTAACCATAGCTACCCCTCAGGGTGAGGTAGGAGAATCATACATTCAAGGCCTGTCTAGGAAACTTAGCAAAATAAAATCTAAGCAAAATAAAATACTCCTTGTCATTTTACACACAGTCCACTTTATTGATGCGCTTCCCCTGTTTAACATACACATGCCATTTACATGAGTGAGTCCTCTACCATAATGGTGCCAAATACACTAGACATACTAAAAAAGTATATATATATATATATATATATATATATATATATATATATTCATGAGAATCTTTGTATAATACAAAGACCCATAGAACTTTGTGGAGCTTTGAGGGTGCTCAGAAATCCACACGTCAGACATGGGGTACCTTCCCTGTGAAGGTGACTTTGGAACATTTCTGACCCAAGTCTTACTGGAATTTTGTATATTCCTTTTATGAGTGAATCAAGAAATGTGTAATTGACTTTGTCAGTTTCTGCTGGCTTACTTTTCATCCTGTAAGTAGAGGGGAAGCACTCAAAACTGGGATGGGTGTCTTTAGAATCCCCTTCATCTAAGTCAAGAGCCAGCAACAATGAAGGTCCAGGTAGAAAAGGATGTAGGATGTGCAAGCCATAGGACACTTACTTTCCTGCTATAGAATGAAGCCAGTTTTTGGCCATGGGAGGATGGTGGCTGTTCTGCAGGTTGTATAGAGACAGGTAGTAAGTCAGAGCTCTTCTATGACATGCATTTGTTGCTTGGCTTCAAGTCAGTAGGAAGGCCCATTATTTTTATTACTATTTTCTGTTCCAATAAAATACTTTTTAAGAAATCAATCACATCAATGTGTAGTCCATTTGATGTTTTTACTCCTTTTCTGTACCTGATGGCTCTTCCTATATTTTTCCATGTATTTAAAATATAGCTCTCCTGGGGTGGAGAGATGGCTTACTTGTTAAGGCTGTTCTTCCAGAGGACCAGGGTCCAGTTCCCAGCACCCACATGGCAGCTTACAACCATTTGTATCTCTAGTTCCTGAGCATATCATGTACCCTCCCTTTTTAACATCTGGGGGCACTAGGCATGTTTGTGGTACAGAGATATACTCAGAGCCAAAACACTGACACCCTATAGCTTTTCTCATAAATTGATACAAATTATGTAATATTGATATACCATTGCCACTTCTTCATAAAACTTAATTATATCCATAGGCCAGACTTACGATGACATTCTATAAACAGACACACTCAAACATAAATGCACATGTTCACACACAAACATGCACTCAAGCATTGGATATAGTGTCTGACATGGGGAATGATGTGAAAATGGATGGAAAGACAAATGAGATTTCGTTACCTGCCTTGCAAACCAATGTGTATAAAGGAGCCATGCCACCTAGCTCTGATCTCTGACTTTCCGATAGATGCATTATCATGGAATCAAATGAACTTAAAGTTTACATCCAGACTTTTGATATATTTGTATCCTGGCTTTGCAATTTAGCAGACTGTGTGACCTAAAGACATTTAGTCTTGCTGTTCTCATCTGAAAATGTTCCTTTCCTGTCAGTCCTTTGTACCATGGTGATGTTTATAATGCCTGCAGCTTAGGACATGCAGAGATGCAGTAGGGTGTCCATGAGTCTCTATGTGTTATAACTAGCCATTAGTTGATGTCATATCATGTCCTAGTCGCATAGCCTATCTTCCTTTTAGAACCATGAAGCAAAAGTCCCAGGTAGGAAGAGTAACTTGGAATGGCTTTATTTTAGTTGTGTTTTCACATGTAAAACAGGTCTTGAATTATATAAACTTTGTGCTAGGCAAAGCACTTTGAACAGATCATTAGCGAAGCTTTGTGTAGCCTCATCTTCACCCAAGCTGACAAAGCACCACTCACTGTAAGCTGTGACTTAGGTGCAGAGGCTCTATGTTTGGTAAATGAATCAAAGGCCACTCAATCAAAGTGGCCTGCTCAGAGTTGCAAAGCCAGCTGGGAGCTTGACTGAGTAGCATGCCCTAGCTTTATTCTCTGATCCTCTGTGTCTACCCTAGTTGAACAGAAGCTAATCACAGGTGACCTTTCACCTTTCCTTTTTTACCTTAATCCTTCCTATCTCCCGACAATTATGTAGGCACAGGATACTCTTTTACAGGCTGACAGAAGAAAAATTATATTCCTAAGATCCTTTTCATGCAAAAGTAGTTGTGCTACTTTTAAGGCGAAAGGTCAAGTTTTCCCAATGGGAAGTGCTCTGACACCATCTAATGGCACAGTCCATCCTGCTGGTAAGCTAGGTGGACTGTCAGATCTCTTCAATCTAGTGCTCTTAACATTTCATTCTCATAGAGAATCCCATGCTGGTCATCAAAACTGCTTCCCAGAACATGATGCTGTTCTCTGAAAAGACACTTTACAGCATGATTCACATCTATAAGCTGCAATCCCAGTAAGCCCCCAAAACTCCAGATACATTATCTGCTTGCATATGCACTATGTTCCCAGCTTAGCTGGAAGGCTTCAAGTGTGGGGACCCTGTGATTGGCTTGTGATTTGCCATCAGTCCCTTACTAGCTAGCAGTGGGGCATGACAGGTGATAAGTTCAACTATTTTGGGAGGAGTTAAGGGTTAGGATTGGCTCTTTTCTTAAAACCAGTAAGTAGAGGATTGCAAATTTGATCATCAATAGGAGGAATGGACCTCGGCCTTGTGAAGGTTTTGTGCCCCAGTGTAGGGGAATGCCAGGGCCAATAAGTGGGAGATGGTGAGGTGGCAGGCATGGGGAGGGGGGAGGCAACAGGGGTTTGTTCTTGTTGTTTTTGTTTGTTTGTTTGTTTGTCTTTTGGAGGGGAAACTGAGAAAGGAGAAATTTACATGTAAATAAAGAAAATATCTAATAAAAAAAAACAGTTATTGATTGTGGTCACTTTGGATGCTCACCTGCACTTTTGTTTTCCAAGGAACAGAAGGCTCAGGAACATCCTTAGTTTCTCCTTACAATGAGTGATAACTTGGACCATTCTTCGATTCCAAAAACTAGTGTTTAGTTACACCACAGTAGGGGCCATAAATCAAAGAAAGCACTAATTCATCAGCTTACTCCTTGAGAGCACTCCGTTACTGTGCTCTAGACAAATGTTTAGAAGGCAGGAGAGCTCCAAGACTGACACATTCATGGGCTCAGAGGTGTCACCAATAGTCAGATTGTGTCTGTCTCTCTCTTCTGCCATGATGATATGTCAGTCTGTCTCTCTCTTCTGCCATGATGATATGTCAGTTTTCCACCCAGGCTCCTTTGATCATGGACTAGATGCATTGATATTAGCTAGGGCCATTCAGACCTAATGCTGTCCAATCAGTCTCACAAAGATACAAGAAACAAAACCTGGAATAATTTTCTAGTGCTTTTTGGTTAGTAATGCCATGGAGTCATTCTTGGGAGCCAACATGCCGGTCTCTGTTTCTGTCTGTTCTTTGGAACTGAGTTTCATACCCTTTCCTCTGCAAACCCATGGCATGAGAAATGGATGCATTATGATTTTTTCTTAATAGGCTTTTTTTTTTCTCACAAGTGACTAGGCTGTGTCAAATTGGCAGCTGATGGACACAAAGAGATATTTAAATAATAAATATGGAACCTCTTCCATGTGCCAGCATCTATGGGTTAAGCATATGAAGAATGCCATGTGATATGTAGCAGACCTGTGTGTCTGTGGTCCTTGTAATAAGTTGGTGCTTTCCCTCTTTGTTCATGATATTCCTGCATGTGCACATCCATGGTGTGTGTGTGTGTGTGTGTGTGTGTGTGTGTTGCTCAGTCTTCATCTTCATGTGTTTTCTACTGCTGTGACAAGGGCCATAACTAAAGCAACGTGGAGAAGAAAGGGGTCATTTCATCTATACTTTACAGTCCATCACTGAGTGAAGTCAGGGCAAAAACTCAAGCCTGAATCAGAAGGCAGGCAGGGGTGTGGCTTATTGGTTTGTTCTCTGTAATTTACTTCGCCTGCTTTCTTATATACCCCAGGGCTGCCACAGTGAGTTGGGCCCTCCTGCACTAGACAATCATGAAGAAAATGCTTTATAGTTCCACACACAGGCCAAAATCCTACAGAGGCATTTTCTTAGTTGAGGTTCCCTCCTCTTAGACGACCCTAGCTTGTGTCAAATTGATAAGGAAAAATAACACAATGATGACCACAACAACTTACCAGCACAGTCCCACTGTTAGGCACTTGGAATTAAAACTTAGAAGTACACTATGTTTCATTCTTTACAAATAAAAACAAAACAAAACAACCCAGAGCTAAGCATTACTCATTCACAAAATCTCATTCATATGAAATCCCTATGACTCTATTTGGCCAGAAGTAATAAAAGATCCAAATTCTACTATTTGTCCTGATTTGAGAGATAAAGAAACAGAGACCCCTAAGATCTTTAATACTTGCTGAAGTCCACACTTGGTAGCTAGTCTAAATTCAGTAATGGAGAATCCACTTGAGTACTTTTCAAAACTAAGGATGTGCTTGTATTGTCTCCAATCACCCAGGAAAGAAACACCCTGGAGAGTGGAGGGTTTTCTTGCTCTTTGGTAAAGACCAAAAGATGAAGATCCTGGGGTTGCATTCAAAAAAATGATAACCATATAGAGGACTTCTTCCCTTAAATAAACAAGCCTGTTCTCAAAGCCACAGACTTCTCAATCTGTTCTTTGAGGGCAGCACAATGCCCAGCACCTACATCCATCTGAGGTTGTCAGTGGCTTCATTAAAAAGACTGAGATGCTCACCATCTCCTTGTGACATCTTCTTAGGTTTTTGGAGATAGTCATAACATATTGGTGTCATTTCTGGGCAAAAACTTAATTGGTCAGAGTCATATTTGATAATCTGGGCCCAAACCTTGCCGAGATCTGCAGTGCAGTGAGCAGGAGTCAGGACGCAGCCCAGCAGCCCAGCAGCCCAGCAGCCCAGTAAGAACCTGGATTCTAGCCTCAGAATAGGTAGGTTTGGATTTTATGACTCCACTAACTGCTAACAGTCATTTTATGATTATTCTCATCCTGATAGTTACTCATTGATTCTGAGAATGGGGGTGAGACATCCTTCACCCTATCTCTAAGGTTTTTTGCAATTTGCAATTGGCCATGATGATTCATTTCCCAGAATGGTCAGGAAGAGAAAATAAGGTCTGGGATTCGACATTCTTATAATGCAAGGGAGTGGGAGTCGTCTCATGAGTATAAGATCTGTACAGTTGTCTAAGACACCAAGATCTTAAGACCCTTCTGTGAGTTCACAAATCTGTGTGCAAATGCACCCGTGTCTATGTGTGGTGGCCAGAGGTCAATGTGAATAACTTCCTCCTTATTTCCTGAAACACGACCTCTCACTGAACCCGTGAGCCTCAGGAAGTCTCCTGCCTCCACTCACCCAGCCTTGATACTACAATGGTGACTGCAGCATCTGGCTTTTATGTGTGTGCTGGGGACCAAACTATGGGGTTTCAAACTCTCACAGCACATACTTTACTGACCTGCCCATCTCGATAGTTCCTCTTCATGCTTTTAAACAGAATTCCCACATTTTCATTTTACATTGCAGTCTACAGAATATAGACACA